>BMAW01011069.1:229018-307780 GCA_019974015.1 Nephila pilipes | reverse complement strand
TACCCTCTAGAGGGGCGACACCTTTAGTTAAGGGATAAAATATATGAACCAATGGATATTCTTTATTGTACACACACATGTATATATATATATATATCTGTGTGTGTGTGTGTGCGTGTGTATGTGTGTTATTTTTAGCTGCAAAAACACATTTTTTTTTCCTTTTACCATTTATTTATTAATTTTATATTTCTGTCTTATACTAAGCAATAAATAATTCAAAGTAAAATTAACAGAAATAAATATTTCACTTTATATTACAACTCATAATTACAATATAGATAAATATTTAAAGCCTGAGCAGTTTCATTGTTATCTTCTTTTCTATCAATATCTTCATAAAAACTCTAATGTTTTTAAGTATAAGTACCGTACTCTTTTTACATTTCTATGTAAAAAATAAGGAAACAAATATATTTTTTATTTTTAAAAAAAACTTTTACAAAACTATTATATGTTCTTTCAATTTAAAACATGCATTAAAAATAAATGAAACAAAAGCATTAGAATATTTTATTATTCATTACAAAATATAAGTAAAGAAAATTGTTCAGTTATAACCACGAAAAAAATTGCATTAGTCATTTTTCTTTTATTTTAAGGCTTTTGGGGCTTTTGTATTTTCAAACAGTGAAAAATATATATAACTTAAGTTGTGTGTTTTCAAGTTTCCTTTAAATGATTCTTTAAAATACATTTTCTGAACAACATTTTGACAGAAAAGCAACAGTGCTGTAACTGGTTGTTTCGTCTCTAAATGTTTGCTTCCAGCCTTACACATTAATCAAAGGGAAAAAAAAAGAATTTCATTAATAAATATTCTTCTCCAAATACTATTTAAATATGTCTCTATGCCAATAATCATCAATTTATTGTATTAATTACAAGATGGAATCTGAATTTATAATAAAAGGAATCATATTTGATTAACATTGTACTGTGTCTACTTTGTTTCAGGAAAACAAATAATCGTCAAATAATACGCAGAAAAGCGAACAAAAATAAAGTTACACATTCCTGCAGGCGATGATTAGAAATACCTTCTGACAGGATATTATCTCTCTTTTAATACTGCAACAATTTCAATATATATATATTTCCTTATTTGCTCGAAAAAAAATGCAAAGCTATAAATTCCCAAGATAGTTGTTTCAACATCTGAAACTCCGAACTTGTTTGTAGATAATAGAATAGAAAAAGAACTCTATTCAGTTATCAATGCATTGAAAAGTGGTGTATGGCGTCTTTTCGGAATGGATTTCGCATGTTACATTTCTTAGATTTCAATCGGTTTTCTGATGACTTGAATATTTGATTTTATTTGTAATTGTGTCAAATACATATCACACACACATATATATATATATATATATATACGCATATATCTTATATATGTAATTATATTTAAGTTTTTAATTTTATCTAAACTTATATAAGACTAAAAACTTAGAACATCTGTAATATGCAAACCTATAATATTTTCAGTGAAGTATAAAGAAAATGATACCAATAAAGTTTATATAAGCTTATTTTCAGTTTATATGATTCAGTTTGCCTAATATAATATATATCGCTTCTTCTTGTTTAATTAGCTGTAGCTCAATTGGAAAAAAAGTATGATAATGCTTTTGATTTTGTTTAAATAGGCATGAAAAGATTGCTAATTTAATTAATATCTTATAATAAGTATATTTATGGCACAGACGTTTATAATAAGCATTTTTATGGCTAGCTAGCTTGTAATAAGTATTTTATGGCATAAACGATAGACAAAATATTCAAAACTCCTATTAACGAAAAATTACAAAAGAAGCCCTTTGGTAGGAAATATTTTAATGTCGCTGTGTGTCAAATTTACTTTTTGCTGAGGGACTTATCTATCTACTACAGGTGGAACAATTATAGATAAGACATCATCTGTGTAAAACTGTTTTAAAATATCAGATATCCGTCATTTGTAGAAAAGTGTGATTATTAGTGCTTGCCTAGTAAAAGCATCGGTGTCTGAAATTGTCATTTATGTGTGTTGTAACATCTCTACCTCATTATGTTTATCTATAGGCAACTTAAGGTTTAATTATATAGCCAATGGAATTACAATTCTAATGGAATATGCTTCAGAAAATTCTAAATCTATTAGGTTTCTTTACATATTATTGGTCTTCCTCACAATCTCATAACCCTCGATTTCTAGCTTAAAATTAAACAATAAATTTCTAGCTCAGCAACTCAATCGCTTCTTGTGAGCACTTCTTGAATAACGCTGTTTCGACTTCTACTAGTAATTACTCTAACCAGGAGCCTCTCTTAATTAATTTTGACTAAAAATTATAAACAAAAAAAATTCTTATAAGTTTATATATTGCAAGCCTCTACTACTTTCTCGTTGTCATCTGTTTTTCATATTATTCTATTTTGATTCTATTTCGCTTATGTGTTACTATCCTTAACTCAATTCACATCTTATTTTAAATTTGCGTAATTGCGTTTTATTTGATTGGAAAGGGTTTGGAAATTTATTTAATTCAAATTATATTAATTTCCCATTGGTCAGTAAAGAGTAAAATGTCGTACAGCCCAATATCAAAGTGTTTGAAGAAACCGTGTCAAAATCATGGCCAATTCGAACAGTATTTTACTTCTAAAATTGTAAACTGGTGATTGAAAAAAAATGACTTATAGGGATCAACCGTGATAACATATTAATCATTTGCCATGGACATTGATCTACAAAATATCCAATATCATTAGGTTTAACCATAAACGTTAATTTAGAGAATCTTGTTTCAACTGCGGCTGTTCGCGCGGAGTTTTAGAGAATATAAATTTATGCTGTGTTACAAAGCACAAAACTCACATTTCTGACATCACTACCTAAACAGCATATAATGGAGAACAAATCTTCAAAACAGAACTCTTGATAAGTGGAAAGATGTAATTTGGTCCGAAAATCGTGTCTCATTATATTTCCCATCATAGGAAGAGTTTAAATTTGTTAACATCATGTAGAAGCCTTCCATTTTGATTGATTAGCTCTCTCCTGGTTAACACTTGGATTTTGTTTCTTCGCATTCTTTAGAGCACGTAGCCGCTCTGAAGGATCAGGTAACAGCCCTAACCTTTTTGAACGTACTCCAAAATCATACTCAGGCAATGGTAGAAATCATTTTTCCTGGAGACTTTCATTTATTTCAGACGGATAACGCTCATGCCCATATAGCTTCATATGTTATTTTAATGGTAATAAGTCTAAAAAAAAACAGTTGTCTTGGTACCCTCAGTTGTAAGGGTAACAACAGTTGTCTGACTTCAATAATTTTGAGATTTTATATAAATATCTTGTACTAGAAGTGAGGATATGGATTCCTCTTCGTGCATCACCAATAGGGAGAGAATGGCTTAAAATATTATTATTCTTTGTAATATGTTTACTTGCAATTATTTCACGTCGAACTGTTTCTGAACGTAATAATTATGTTAGTACAAGACTATATTGATAAAAGTAATAATTCAGATTTGAAGAATTTCCATTATTTAGTTTATAATCTATAATCAAGTATATATATTATATAGTCAATACAGACAAGAAATTTAGATAAGAGAAGAGAAATCACAGAATAAATATCAAAAGAACTTTATCATTGGTAAATTCAGTATATTTACTCAAAAAATTGTTAATCACTTTTGTGAATGAAAGATCACGCGAAAAAATGAAACAGTTTATATTGTTAAACACGTTTTAAATAAGTCAAATAATTTTCATGCGCGCAAATTAAGTTACAATAAATTTAAGTTATAATGAAATCTTAACAAACAAATGCTTAAAATAATAAATTATTAAAGTACAAATATATTAGAATTAGTTTCTATGAAGTACAAAAAATTTAAGAATATTTTTAAAGTGAGTAATATTTGTTCTCATAAATTTTAAAAGTTTTACTTTCAGCAATTTTACAAGACATTTTTCGAGAAAATATTTATAATACTTTCTCCATTTTTAAGACTGTAATAGTTAGATGAAACCTTGACTTGGGGTAGTTTTCTTTATTATTTATAAAGAACTCACTACTTCCTGAATGATGCAACAATTATTTAGTTAAATTCTTGCGAATTTAAAATTTTTCATTAAATATATTAATTCTTAATATATTTATATGCAGTATTGTTCGAAACTCCTACTCAAATGTCGACTTAAGCCACTTTTATTTTGAAACAGTGTATTCTACATAAATTAAATATCTGTAAAAGAAGAACATTTGTGCGTAGGAGTTAGGAAACATCAGCCACTCTAAAAACAAAATATCAAATATCAGAAATCGTGCTGTGGAGGGAGTGAAAAGAATACGTATTTTTCTATTTTAAAGTAAACCATTCTCAATGTATTTTGCTGGTCTTCAAAGCAATGTCAAAAAATAACTAATATTAGTGTATGTCTTATTGATGTATTAAAAATAGATTTTTTTTTCAGAAAAATCTCGGAAAAAGTAGAAAATACTTTTCATTGGTATTATTTTTCGTCATAGAAACTCAATATAATTGCAATCAGAAGCTAAAAATAGGTATAGAACTAGCTGAAATTTATACATAGTGTGAAGAATAACGTAACATACAATTTAAATGCTATTTAACGAGTTGAACCTATATTATATTATTCACTACTTTTTTTAGGTATCAAAGAAACGGTCAAACAAAGAGGATACAATTTTTTTTGGAAATGAATGAAATTTAAGGAAATTATGATTCATTTCATCTCTATTTTAAATATGTTTATGTACTTCAACTGATCTTGGAATTTTAAGAATATGATAGAAATACTATGTTATTTTAATCAGTTGGTATAATTAAAGTATGTGAGTTTTGAGTTTTATTCCCGTTTCTGATTACTGTCATAACTTTCTCCTGAGTAAAAACAAATGCATTTTTCTTTTGTTTTGACTATATTCGGTCTTATAAACGCATTTAAACAACAATATTGAACGTTTATTAGAAACGAACATGATTAGTTTAATTAACCATCATAAAAATTATGACTTATAAGATAAAATCTCAATAATATAAATTCTCGTTTGGTTGTTAATATTTTAGATTTTGGAAATCATCAATAAAAAGGGAGAATGATTTTAAGCAATAATAAAATAATAAAAATGTAAATCTTTTTGTTACTAAAAATATTATTGTTTTGAAGAGGCAAATAAATTTTAAAATCTTTCATTTTAATATTTGTCTTAAATATTGAAATAATAATTTTGATGATTCAAAATTTTCCATTAGTTGATAGTAAATTATTGTTTATTTATTTCAAGAATTTCTTTTAGATAAATTTCTCTTTTCTATAGATGAATTGTTTATTAACTTAGCTCTTAGAAACAACACGAAACGAAATCAAACTTTATGTAAAATAAAGTAGTCAGAAATACTTGAAAGGAGTTTATGAATTTGTCATGGAATTATTCAAAGCAGTAATTATAATGACATAATCCTACATTGACTCCTTTCTCATTCAAATTACTTCTTAACATTTTCAATTTAAAAACAATTTTGTTTTACTTTTAAATAGAATTCCTTTGTTGACTGGGAAAGTCTCTTAAAGTAATTAATGATATAAAGCTAACACACGTTCATAACTTTTATCATACAATAAAATTTTCTATTAATGAAGGAAATATGTGAAAATAATTATCAATAGTAAATAAAATTTGTTACATGTTTAATCTTAATAATAATGGTAATAAATGTGATGGTGAATTATTTCTTAAATAAATGTCAATTGAAAATTGCTAAGTATTGTGAATTCCTATCACACTTTGAGTTTATTTATGTAAATAATAATCTACGACATATACTGACAGTGTAAAATCGAAAAGTGCTGCTCATGTTGAAATTCCGGTGCGTGTTTCTACACTATCAGCAAATAAAAATGCTACAAAATGAAAGAAAAAAAATGTCAGAGTATTATTTCTTGTATATTATTTTTACTGTTTAATGTAGTAGTAAATGTATTTATATATATCCAAATCACTGAAAATTGTATTAGCTAATTAGTAATATGATTTATTTATGGCAAGTTACTTTTTAATGCATCTGTCAATTCTTTTAGATTGTTTACGTTGACGACATTATAGAATAATATACTACTGGTAAAGGACATAGCACAACTTTAATTCACATCAGATAATCAAATCTAGATGTGTTTTCTTCTAGCTATAATAATATCGGTAATTGCCATTGTAATTTATACAATACACTTCGTTAGATTACATTTTCCTCAATTAAAAGCATTAACATTTGATTTAATTTGAGATCTAAGGCTTTCTTCAGCGTTATAAATATATCGAGGTCATATAATAAGAAAAACAACTAAGTTAACTATAATATAAGTTGCACCTAAATACGAGACGCTAAATCGAGGTCTATTTCGATTTATACAACGCACAGTAACAACCAATGCTCCATGAAGTGGTTCTTAATAATATTAAACTACAAAATTAGGTTAATTCAACTGCCAAAGAAACTTAAATATTTATCCACTTGGTTATGGTAAGCTCAAAATTTGAAAAATGTAATAATATGCTAACTAATAATAAGATCAAGCTAATAATATTATTGTTTATCATATGACTACAAAGAATAATATTACTTATTAGAAGATAATCATTTAACAATTAAATGGAATAGATAATATATCTAAATGATCTCTGATAATCTGTAATCTTTTCTCTCAATTGATACGAAATATTACTTCGAACAAGAAATTCGAGTGAACTTAAAACGAATTCTTAATGACTTTATATATATTATACACACTGAAAAGTGACGACTGACAGGTCTGGTATCGGGTTTGTTTAACTTCACTTTTATCATCGGAGATTTGGACAGCGTTTACCACTATTATCCTTTTGAATAAACAAAGAAACACTTCATGATAGTCTTAATTATTATATTTCCACAACTTTTTAAGGTACATGACACATATATATACACACAACTGTTCTAATTAGCTTATAACCTCTCGGCTCTGTCACCTTGTCTCTTTCCAATCCTTGGTCTACTGTCAGTCAGCTCGCCTTCTTTAATTGCCATCTCAGTGTTCGACCATTCAGAACACAGCCCAGCCGCTGCCATAAGCAGAAATCAGATCCTCATAAGGCCATCTACTTTTTTTTTAATTTTGAAGGTGTGGTAAAATGAGAGACAAAAAATAATAAATAGGATAATACTTAGATTGATATATAAATTAGGAAATTTAATTCAGAACAGTGGTAGAACTAAAAACATATACAAATACGTTCTCATACATATATTTTCTATTAAGGAAAATATAAACACATAAAATGAGGAAAATAATAATGTTAATAAAAATTATTATTAAAATACTTAAAGTGTGAAATGACAAGGAAAAGTGACTTTGATCATGAAGTCCTAATTCATTAAAAAGAATACACCCTGATTTTTTACAGTTCCTTTCATGAAATTCAGGGAGATCTGGTAAGTCTGTAAAGAGATTATTTTTTCAGTCTTACTTTTCTTTCTTTTTCATTTTGAAAATCAATATTTTCCATAATTATAAATTTCGAACTGATTAAAATTCAGTAAATTAAATAATACTTTTAGTTTATTTTTGAAGAATCCTTTATTCGAAAATAGCAATCTGAATATTTAACAATTTTTATTTCAATTTCCTGCACCTGCGCTATTAATTGTTCATTCAATTTTTTATTGGTTTTATCATAAGAGATAAGCTCTCATTACAAAGAGACGAGTATTAAATATAATATAATTACATTTAATGAATGAGTATGTTATTTTTCTTATTTGAATTTTGAATGGATAGGAATAGATGTCTTTGTTTGGTATTGATTTCAAATATTAATAATATTTAAATACAAACATAATAAATTAGATTTAGTAAGGAAATAAAATCTCGAAAGGAAAAGTTTTAAATGTTTTCTAGCTGATTTACTTTATACATCAGACTGTTTCGGAATGAATATAATATTGCTTAATATATTGATTTAAAGTTTCGAGACAAAATTTTAGAATAGATATGAATAATAAATTGAACTCCTGAAGTAATATGAATTATATATTATAAACATTTTAAAATTTATTACATTTATCAGAACCATATCTTACGACAATACATATTTATAAAATTGACGCAGACGGAAAAAAATATGCAGTATTGACATAAAAGAGTTGAAATATGAAATCATGGGCCTGGCTTCTCTTATTCTCTAGAGACTCTCAGATCATATATCTTCCCTTAAGTAAAATAACAAAACTCCGGGATTTGTTTGTGGAAATAACTTACGTTGAGGAGCTCTTGCGTAACAATTGAACTTCACATTAAATCTTTTTTTCAAAAATGATTTCGTCTAGGTTTGTATTTGATTGGTCCTGCTTTTTTCTATTATATTTTATTCGGTTAAACTTCTTTTTTCAACCAATGGACTCTTTATATGATTGAAATAGATGATCATATTTTGAAAGTTTAATTTAGTTATATAAGAATTTTTCAACCTAAACTATTTTATATTTCTAATAATTATATTATTAAATTATGAAATATGTTTTAAAATTTTAGTAATTTTGTGATAGTACACAAATCCAAGGCCAACATATGTTTAGTTTTGTAAGAAAGTCAAAAGATTCATTATATTTCAGAATATTTAATTATTTTTTGGCTCGAAACTGCTTTGGAGTTAACCAACTTAAACGATTAATGTCAGTAAAAGTCTAAAAAGAAAACTATGCATAAACATGAAACAGAAAAACTAATGGCATCTGGAACATGTCTAGTTTTATCAGATATGACTCAGATTTAATTTTGATATAGGATAATATATATCAATAAATTACTGGAATATCTTCTTTTAGGTCATGCTGTTTTTGATGTGATCGTTATAAATTGAAGTAATAAAAAAGGAAATAATAATAAATAATCAAAATAAGGCAACTGAATAAATAACTTTTATTAGATCCCTCACTTATTTGCAGATTAATGCTAAATAGATATGACATTCTGCTTCCCTTCAATCAGAACAATTCATACTCCAAATATCCTGTTTAACTCTTCAATGTTAAAACGGGTTCTGATAGTATTAATATACCAAACAATTGCGAAACAACTATTTCTTCTACTTAGATTCAACGCATATCCTTTTCTGTCAATATTGCCGCTTTTAAAAAAAAACATTAACCGGAACAGAGCTAAATTGTAATTAAATTCTTAAAAAAAAATAGTCTGTATTTCTTAGAAAAAGTAATAATGACATACTTAATATGAAATGCTTGTTCCTGAGGTGCATTCGCTTGTTTAAAGATAGTAAAATTTACTGGATAGTTCGCGAGAAATACTTTCAAAATTATAAAATAATTATTCAAAGGTTTCCTGAAGATATAATATTTATGAACATTGATAATCTATAAATAAAAATAAATTAATTGTACATGAAAATATCATATTAGTCCTTCAATTTCAGAGGCATTCCGATACACACACATCTTTGTGCATATATATGATAAAGCCAAATTATCATAGTGATAGTGTAGGAAAGAGAAGATAGTGACAAAAATTGAAACTAAGACGTTTCTCTTTTTGATCATGCATTTTCTTTTTAACATCCAATCAAATCTTACCAATCACCTTTCACATGCATATTAACTACATCTTTCACTCTAACTATAAATTCTCCGTTTAGCAAATTCACTCCTGTAATAGTACCATTTCAATGCTCCATTAAGCCTTTCGCAACCGGAGTGAGAACAAAGAAGTGCTTCTCATGGCTCGCGACTTTTTTACCGCGGATTGTTACGCTGTGCCCGTACAATTTTAGATATTAAGCCTAATTCGTGAAAGAAATTTCTCTAAAATCGGCTATTTATTAAAATACTTTGGTACTTACATCTATTATTTAAAATGCATTAAACTTAATATGTTCAAAAGAAAAAAAAAAGATTTAATCGAAAATTGAATGTTTTATACATAAAATTACATAAAAAATCATACTTTTAAGAAAATATAAAATATATTTACATAAGTTACATAAATTTCATGGTGTAATGATGAATCATTATATGGAATATATAGATATAAAAGATAAATCTTATTTTGCTGTATGGTATATTTATGAAAAAAAAAATCAATGCATAGTACAATGTCATATGTCTTACACACATATTTTGACTCTTTACGCAAGAGTTTGAGCAAAGGGCTCATCTTAGTTCCCCTTTTTTTCTCTGCTTTAATGTCTATGAACAGAGTTGGATTATTTTCGCTAACATTATGGTCAGATTCATTTATCATTTCGAAAATCTCAGTATCAGATAAATACTTTCTTCTCGTCATGACTATCGCTACAAATAAAAACAAACTCAATGAAACGAACATCTGAGAACCTCTGCTACCAAAAACGCCCTAACCCCCATAAAAGGTCATAAATTCAAGAAGCAAGCAAGAAAGTAAAAAAGCAAACCGAAAGCAAATACACTCTTTAAATCATGTCATTACTTTTAAAGAGCCACGCCGCAGCACGTGCTTTTAACAATTACTCCCCCACCTTCCTGGTAGCCAGAAGTGAAATCCAAACCCATATCACCAAGGTCAACACTCCAAATAACCTATCTATATAGATATCGCGGTATTGTAACGCCATATAGTAAGATTAAAAAAAATCAAATAAAACGTTTTCATCGAGCGTATCTCTATTGATACGCTGGGCCCTAGAAGAAACTGATGGAGCGTATCGCCCGTGATACGCTAAGCCGTTTGTCGCAATTTAGTCCCCGTTAGTCGACCGGCCGTTAGTAGCAATTCTTCTACTAAGAATCCCAATAAGCCTTTCTCTCCTAAATCATCATATTTTTTTAAATATTTTCTTTAAAATGTTTTGCTCTAAAAGCAACTTTTTTAATTCTCACTGTGCTAATCATCTTAACTCACTCAGTGCATGCTTCTCGCACTTCTTTACTTACGCAATAGGAGCAGTAAAGGATAATCAATACGAGTATAGCCACTCCCATCCATACCCTACCAACCAGTAAGGCAAGCTTCACTTAGCAAAATCTGTTTCTACTAACTGCACAGAAATTAAACCAATGATCCTGTATCCTTCCCTCAAAATGCAATAGCCATTAAAAATCTGCTACTGAAACTAATCCACAAATAGAAATCCAACCTTTCATTACGCACAATTGGCAGATGTTTTCGCTCTTCTCACATTTTCGCTCATTACAAGTGAGATCATTCATTCTGCGCTTTTGTGATTATTTTGCTTCTGATAACAGATACAGGATCAACATAGTTATAGAACTGCTTGATTTGCTCTAAGAGTTATTGATTCTAATTGTAAAAAATATATTAAAAAACTTAAGTGGACTGTTGTTCATCTACGATGCAATTACTTCATCTTAGTATTGGGAAATTAGTCAGCAATTTTCTGTCATATACTATACATCTGCACTCACACGCATGTAACACATCAATCAATAACTTCCGAGACTAACCCAGAGATGGAGCTCGTAGTAAACCAGTAACCAGGTCTTTCTAGAGTACTAACCTTTGCTTGAAACGTGTCAAAATTTTAAGTCGATCGAACCAGAAACAGCTGAGTTATCGAGGTTGGAGTAAAGTCATTTTGTAGTTTGTTTAAAAAATGGAAAAAACCGAGTTTCGTGTTCTGATAAAACATTGTTTTTTAATGGGTAAAAACACCGTGCAAGCGAAACAATGGATTGAAAAATGTTACCCGGACTCTTGTCCATCAAAAGCAACGATTTGTCGGTGGTTTGCCGAGTTTAAACGTGGTCGTACCGACACAAATGACGCGGAACGCTCGGGTAGACCTGTGGAAGCCGTTACACCGGAAAATGTGAGTGAAGTGACAAAAATTATAATGAAAGATCGTAAAGTGAAGCTCCGTGAGATTGCTGAGATGACACAGATATCATATGGAAGTGTATTTACTATCCTTCATGAAAAATTGAGCATGAAAAAGGTTTTTTCAAAGTGGGTGCTGCGATTGCTTTCGATGGAACAAAAACAGCAACGAGTCGATGATTCAGAAAGCTGTTTATCGCTATTTACTCGCTACAAAAAAGATTTCTTGCGAAAACAAAAAAAAAAAAAAATTAAAAAAAAAGATTTGGAAAAGCGTTAGAACGATTGTATCACCCTAAAAGGTGATTAACAAAAGGTGTTATGTTGATGAATAAAAAAAAATTTGCAAAACAAATGTTGTTTCAATGTTAGTCTTGGGAGTTATTGATTGATGTGTTATATATATATGTATATGTAGGGGTCATTGTATCTAAACATATAATGATAAAATTTAATTCTTCATAAACAAGTTACCGCCTATTTCGTTGAAAAAAAACATGATTGGGGTGCAATTGAGCCCCCTCCCCACGTTAAACGATTAGAATTTTTTAAGGATAAATCGCCAAATGGGGAATTCCTCTTCTATTGGCGGATAGCAGGCTTCGTTGAATGTACTCATACGGAAATCCTTTGAACTCATGCAATTTCGTTATGTCAACATGTTTCTAAAAAATTGCGCATACGATGAATTTCTTTGCTTAAATATGTCCTCCACGTAGGTAAAATTGCGCATGCACTAACAGGTCAATTGAAAAGTCCCCGGCCTGACACATAGATAGCGCTACTAGAATTCAATCCATATGATTTTTAGTTAGCCCTAACCCTCAAAAGATGCGTGTATAAATTTGACAGCTGTCGGATCATTAGTTTGAGAATTATAGCATTTTGAGTGAAGCAACTTTTGGTATTGTGAAAACCTGATAAAAAGGAATTTCGCTTGTTGATAAAATATTGCTTTTTGAAGGGAAAAAATACAGTCGAAGCAAACACTAGGATTGATGCTGAGTTTCCGGACACTGCCCCAGGAAAATCAACCATTTAGGATTGGTTTGCTAAGTTTAGACGTGGTGAAATGAGCACCGAAGACGGTGAACGCAGTGGACGCCCAAGAGAGGTTGTTACCGACGAAAACTTTAAAGAAATCCACAAAATGATTTTGAATGACCGTAAATTGAAATTGAATGAAATAGCACACACTCTAAAGATATCAACTGAACGTGTATATCATATCATTCACGAATATTTGGTATGAGAAAGCTCTGTGCAAAGTGGGTGCCGCGCGAGCTCACTTTTGACCAAAAACAACGACGAGTTGATGATTCGGAGCAGTGTTTGAAGATGATCAAGCTTAATAAACCCGAGTTTTTGCCTCGATATGTGACAATGGATGAAACATGGCTCCATCATTTCACTCCGGAGTCCAATCGACAGTCATCCGAGTGGACTGCACACGATGAACCCGCTCCAAAACGTGGGAAAACGCAACCGACGGCTGGCAAGGTTATTGCGTTTGTATTTTGGGATGCGCATGGAATAATTTTCATTGACTACCTTGAAAAAGGAAGGACCATCAACAGCGACTATTACATAGCGTTATTGGACCGTTTGAAGGATGAAATCGAAGAAAAACGGCCGCATTTGAAGAAAAAGAAAGTGCTGCTTCACCAAGACAATGCACCGTGTCACAAGTCAGTGAAAACGATGGAAAAAATCCATGAATTGGGCTTCGAATTGCTTCCTCATCCACTGTATTCTCCAGATCTGGCCCCCCGCGACTATTTCCTGTTCTCAGATCTCAAAAGAATGCTCGCTGGGAAGAAATTTTCGTTGAATGAAGAAATGATCGCCGAAACTGAGGCCTATTTTGAAGCAAAGGACAAATAGTACTAAAAAAATGGTATCGAAAAGTTGGAGGTTCTCTACAATCAATGTATCTCCCTGGAAGGGAATTATGTTGAATTAAAAAAAACTAATTTTGCCAAAAAATGTGTTTTACTTTGGTAGGCCGGGGACTTTTCAATTGACCTGTTAAATTTTTCTGGGCCAATCACAGTGGAGGGGGAGGCAATTTATTTCAAAACTTAGGTGGTAAAATTACTGCAGTCCTTTTCTGTACCATTTCTTTCGCTTAGCGTCTTATTTTTTTTACATCTTTTTGTTTTCTCTCTGTCCTTTTTGTCTGTTCTCTGTACAAATGTCCGATGATACATAGTTAATTTTTTCATTTTCTTGGAATTCAAAGAGGAGAGAGTGATCATGGATTGGTGTATGACTTCTGGGTTGATTTCTTTGGAATACGAATGGCCCCGGTGTAGTAAAACAATGAAATTGTTTGAAAGGAAGGGGACGACCGATAGATTTCAGTGACATTGTAGATCAAAGACCCAGAATCTCTGTTGTGTTTGTCGGAGTAGAGGGAAGAATCCTGGTCCTCCAATAGTCACCTGAGCATCTACGACGTCCTTCGCTTCACAAGAATAAGATTCGATTGTTTCATTAACGAATTCATTTTAATGAGTTAAAGATCCAGAAGAAAACTGTAGTTAACTGGTTAACATTCTGCTGGGAGATTTGCATGGTGAAGGAGATTTGCTCATGGACAATAGCTCCCAGCTGGGAAGAGATTTATTGTTGAAATCAACGAATACAAATTCGGTAAAATGAAATAGGGACGAGGCCCGCCCATAGAAGGAGAGTGGGTTTAGGAAACGTCGAGAGAGACTCCAACTAATTCTTTGCTGAAATTGTTCCATGTCAGACACTGGAAACCCTATAGGAGCCTGTGCGCGAGTGGTTCTTGTCAGGATCAACTATTATATCAGACTGATGGAAATTATATGATTGCTTCTCGGATGAGGGGTACATCCATCTAAGAGTCAACCACAGTCTTACTTTTAAGTTTCCTGTGATGGGTGCACACACCAACTTTATTGAGGATAAGTAGTCAGCAATCAAACAATTCTTCAAGGATCACCCTCACCAAATAAAAGGTGAATTTGACTCTTACCTCACCGAATACATGTGGAGGAGAATACACGACCACTCAATGGATGATGTCACTTTCGAGACATATTTAAAAGCTGTAATTAATATATACACCATAAAATCTAAGGATCCGAGCCTGGAAATTAAGTAAGTCAAACTTTTCCCTATACTTTAGTTCATAAAATTTACGACGCATACAATAAAATCTTAAAATGGTATTTTTATTAAATGTTTAACATATTAAAATCTTTTTTTCGTTAAATTTAAATGTTAACATACACTTTCCTTTAATTTTTTAAAAAAAGTGAATTTAAAGCGCTTAGAATGAAGATATATATATTAAAACAAAATTTGCTTATATAGCAACTATTTCATTAAAGAATATTTTACTTTAATTCTTCCAATACAAAACAGAACTTGAAGTGTATTTGTTATATCTTAATAAAAATTACTTATATCTTTACAAGAAATCAAATGACCCTGTAATTTTAAATTTTCTAAAGTTACGTTATTTTTCTAATTTCTTTTAAAAACACCATATCTACAAGAAATTCATTTAATGAATTTCAGTAAAATTTATATTATCATAGTTGTATCAAATTAGCCTTTTTTTTTTGCATCAACGCATTTTTGTCCACGTTATTATTCGGCCAAGGGAGGGAAAGCTTAAATGTACTTTAGTAAAATTTACATATTGCACGTACACGAACATATATTAAATATGAAATACGAAAACATTACAATAAGAATAAAATGCTGAAATACGAAAATACTACTATAAGAATTTGTGAAGAACATGATTCTTGGGTAAAATATAATAGTGCCTCTCTGAATATTAAATAAGTCTCCTTAAGGCATCACTGAATACTTAAAAAAGGACTAAATGGGAGACATATTTATTTCTTTTTTTTTCTAGGCATTTAAACTATTCCCTCTTTATATGATTTGAAGAGTTACTTATATGAAAAAATATATGTGTTTACCTTATTCACCTGTGTTTTACATCAAATCCAAATTATAATGTAAACACAGGTGGTTAATAAATTCAGAGAAAAACTGCAAAAATCAGGGAATGGCTCCAGAATTTCAAATATAGCTTCACATATATTTAGATACGAATCTAGGTACTTCAAAAGATGCAATATATATATAATTCTAACTCTCTGTTAGTAGAATAATGGTATTAAATATATAAAACGTTGTTGGTAACGCATTTAAAAAAACTACGATGCACATTATTATGTGCAGATGGAGCAAATGCTGCTCTCCAGCATAATTATTTAACTAGAATGTAACTGCTCATGAAGCAGGTGGCCAAACTGTTTCAGAGAGAATGGACAATATAAAAGTTTTTAAGCCAAAAGTTTCAACCATCTTAACAGAATAAGTAAATTTATTTTCAATTCACAATCAAAAATTTTAAAGAGATATATTTTTTAACTATTATTAGCAATGATTTTTAATCGATTTGTAAACTAAGCATTATTCCTTTGTAATGTATTTTCATACAAATTAAGTTAACCAATTTATAGGGGAAGGCAAGACAATGAGACAGATATTCATTGGCAAAGGAGGATCCAGCAAATTTGTAATACAGTGTTCAACTTCCTGTTATACTTATACAACATTATATTTTCAAATAGTTACAAAATACTTTAGCTGGAATTAGAACAGTTTATGTAAAATACATGACTTTAGGAAAAATGATAGAAATGCTCCATATATCTCACTTATAATGCATGCTTTGAAACCATGACTTATATTAACTGTATAAACGTTTAAGAAAATTAATGAATGAAAAGGAATTCTTAATTGCTTTATATCTTCTTAAACATAATTTTATGGATGTAGCTCAAGGTATAACGTAGTAAACAAATTAGTACTAGCATATCATGTGAGTTCTAAATATTTTGCTTGTTTCTGTAGTTTTAGATGTTTTGAAAATATTAACTTCCTAAATAGAATAATAATCAAATTAATTGTAAATACGAATTATTAATTTCTAATTTTTTTTAAAGTTTTTATGTAACTTGTATTCTGTAACGAAAGTAAAATATCTGCTATATTTAAAATGTTCTCTTTAACTATTCTCTATTAATGTATTTCATGTGTGCTATTGATTTGAATAACTTCTTTATGAAAACGAATTAATAAAGAAATTAGTATAAAGTATTCATTTCATATAGTCAACTAGTTAGAAAATTAAATATATATATGTTTTTTTTTCTTTGTTGAAGCCATATTGTATAAAATTTATAAAACTTGTAATTTAATTTCTTCTATTTGTCTTTTAAAACCAAATGGATATGTATTAATCATGTACGGTCTTATGATAATCCATTATGAACATTTAAAAATTATGGATTTCAAGAGCTGTAATTAACTATTATCATCAAATGTTTTATTTAAAATAGGTTTTGGATTTTATAACAAGACCTAATGTAAACTTTAATTTAGCATTAGTTTTGAACCTAAAAAGCAGTTAAATATTCTTCATTTGAAAGAAAAAGTATAGGAAATTTATTCATAATCTTTTATCGTTTTCAACAAAGAACAAAGATGGCCAAAGATTTAAAATTCGTGCCCAAAATTATGCAACTTTAATCCAAGCTTTAACCAGTCATTACAAATGCTATTCAAAATGTCAAAAGAGACGATGAATAATCATTAAAATTGTCAAAAGTACGTACACATAATTATCCGAAAAAGGTTCAAAAGGATAATACGCCGGAGAAAGGAGAGAACGAAAGCGGAGGGGAAAAAAAAAGAAGAAACGAATTGAGACCTTTCATAAAAATGATAAGCCCTCATACATTTTCACTTTTTATCCTCCTTCCGAAAATGCTTCCAGACTTTTATTAATAAAAGGCATAAAAGATGGAAAAAGATATAAAAGAGGAAACTTTCCGAAGTAATTTAGTGGACTCTTTTCAGTTCCGGGTCCACAAAGAAAATTTTCCACCAATACCTACCCTTCCACCATTTTCCCAACCCTCTAGTTATTTATTTCGGCGCCGATGCCCACATATGCAGAGGTCCTAGACTTTAATCTGGCATATATGCATTACGACAGTACTGTGAAATTTTGATACACTCTTTCTTTTTGTATTTTTAAGACGTTGATGCTAAGCATAATAAATAACTTTAAGTCCAGTTCTTTAAAAAAATAAAAAAAGTGGGATAGATAGTGTGAAGAAAGTGGGGTCCAAACAATATGTACATAATAAATGGCAGCCATTTATCTTTAATATGATGTGCTGAGTACACAATACGTTGGTGGGAGTTGGATAGATGGATGAAAAAATTTCAGGGAATGAAACGCGTGTGCGGAAGTGTTATGGGAAGCAACAAATCATGGAAGAGTCTAGTTTCGGCTTAAAGTACTTGTAAAAATTTTAAGAAGAGTTTTCTGATAAATTTTTTCTCACTATCCACCGAAAAATCAGATTTCGTGGTAGGTGTGCCTAGAAAGCAATGCATGTAAGGTTCAAATAAGGAAGCGTTCTCGAATTTCGTGGAGAGGAAAAGTTAGAGATAACTTATTTTTCGTAGAATTGAAATTTTTTTAAATTGAAAACTCCAGTAACGAAAAGACTGTTTTACAGATATTTTTAACTACTAGGGAAAACAAATAGTTTTCTTAAAGTGAAGTAGTTCTAATAATTCATATTTATATATATTATAAGTATGTATAATTGTGTGTGTGTGACGATGAATAAATTTTCCATCTTTCTTTTTATGTCAATTCCTTAATATCAAACCTTTTCAAACCCACTTTTATTCAGATGTAGCGTGAGAGGCCTATATCAAACGCCACTCTTTTCTGTTGACGAAACAAAATTTCTTTTTTTTGGATTTTCCCATTCCCACGGCAACTATATAAGCTGTCTGTGTAATTTAACATTCTATTCCTCTTCTTTTATCTGGATATGCGAGCTACGTCACTACGGACAAATTTTTTATCTTGGCCCTAAAATACAAAAGTACGTAAATTGCTTCATATATTACACGAAGAATTATCGTCACGATTGAAGGAACCACTTAAACTAAGATTAAACTAAATCCATGCCATACACTTGTTTCATTTCAACGACAACAACATAATATTATCCAAGATGTATCATATATATATATATATATATATACATCATCCCTGGGGGAAGCGTTAGCGCTCTTCTATAAGTGGTACTTTGATAAGATTAACCAATCAAACATAGCTTCCAATTTCATGATTCTTTAAATTTTTTAGAACCTTAGTATGTTAGACAATGTTTCCATAGAATTGAAGTTTCATTAGATTTGCCTTTACTCTATGAAGAAGCTGTCCCTTTCCACTAAGTTAAGTTTAGGTTCAGTGTATGTGTGTGTATGGAATAATACTACAGATAATAAAAGTCTGTGCTTAAGAAAGTCTGATTTAGTGGTAAGCCCCCGACTGCATTCGAAACTAAAAATGCTTTACATATTGCACACCTCAGGATGTTTCATCTCCGTGATATTTCATGTTTTACATAATGTTTGCATACATATAAACCTTAAAGTGTAAAATGATACTTTCTTCGAGAATTTTCATTAAAGGTACTTTATTCAAGAAAGTGATAATGATTTGTGTGATTATAAAACAAATTACTCTCATTTAAGGTAACAGGTGATCCCTTTCCAAGCATTATTTACCTAATATACTAAAACATATTCTTTAAAGAGACGAAATATCATATTTAGTAAAAGGCTCTAATTAACATCAAATGAATGTAGTATATTTAAATAATGTATGTGAATGCTAAACTTACCGTATTATTTATTGTTCCTCTTTCAAAATTTTTAGAATCGAAAACTTTTATTTTCAGTAATAAAGTTATATCACATAATAATCGCATGATATATTAATTATATCATGAATTATCATATGTTAACTTAAAAATATTCCATTTTAAGATGAAAGAAATAAGATGCTTTTTTTTATCAAATATGAATCATTTACCGCCATAATAAGTTTTTAAATATTTTTCATACTCCATTATAATGAACAATAGAGTGATATTTGAATGCTTAGAATAATGTAAACATATTTTAATATATAAGATCAGAAATATGTGCAATATTCTGGAATAAAATTGAGCAGAATCATTGAATTTATTTTTTTAGTATGTTGAAAATAAAATATTAAATTTATAATGTTTCTAATGTACTTACCTAAAAATACTTTCATCATTTCTAGTAAAATTCCAAAAAAAACGTATTTTGTTTTATGTAAGTAGTTTTAGGAAAATAGCTTTTCATAGCTTTATTTTCTTTTACAAAATAAGCTTTGAAATATTGTCAAATGCAAAATGTCTTACATTTAAAAAATTCTTTCAGTAAAAACCGTCGGATTTGAGGAATTTTGAAGGAAACATCAATTTCTTAGAAGAAACTCAACCCCATTGAATATATTTTTTGAATAAGAAACAGTTCTCTTAATGCCCCCGTTGTTCACAGTTCGAAGAAGTTCTTGTCATTTTTAAAATCTTCTTACATCTGAAAGTAGATTTCTGAGTGACAGTGATAAATTGAAAATATAAGATAATGCTCAGAAAAGTAAAGTCTTTATAACAATATGTATCAAATAATACATTACAAACTTCGCCGTTTACAGATTTCTTTAAAATGAAAAACTTTTAATAATATACAACGATGCTTTTACGTATATTTATCTTGAAGTTAACACAGATAAAATAGTTACAAAATATATAATAAGAAAATAAAATACATTCTTATATAAAAACATAATTTTAGAATTATGTATTTATCACTGAAATAGTGTTGAATGAAAATTATAATTTAATCATATATTTAGTTCAAATTATGTTTCATTTTTTCTGTAGATAGTGAATGTGCCGATGTTGACGTACGTTTACAGATTGATAGTTTCGGAGTTCAAAATCCAGTGCCGCTAATGTTGAAAGTTCATGGGCAAGTTTTTTAAAATTGTTTTCTGTTTTTCATAATAATATCTAAGTTATCAAAGCAGAGTTCTGGGGTATATTTCTCTCACTTATAAAGGCATGTATTCTCAGCCTGAGAGTGTTCTCAGCAAAAGGCAACTCATCTAAGTTTGTTAATAAATCACATTATTCGGATAGCTATTGTACCTTCATTACAAACTGCTCTAACATTTACGATATAGTTTAGTAGAAACGTGGGCTACACGACTGCTATATCGTAGAGGGCCTACTTCTGTAAGAGAAAGTTATTGGCTACAAAATAATCCATCTGAGTGCGGGAAGATCTAAAAAGATCTCCATCTGAAAGAGCAAAGACATGAAATGTGATGACCTCTGAGATTGACACCAAGGAATATGGTGAACCGCTAAATATAATAAATGGGAAGAAATCTTCTGCCTTGTAAAATATTATCTTTCTGTTGTTCGTTTTTTTCTGGATGGAACCGCAAAAGAGCGGATATAGAATAATGAACTTCTGACATCTTAGGATCAGTTTAAAGTACAATTCACAAGAAAATTTGATGACAGCGGACGATCAAGGAAGGGAGCCAAGAAAGAGCTAAAATGGCAAAGTTCAGGGCATGCTGAAAGCATGTGATCGTACATCCTAAGTGTGCTGAGACTTTATCACGAAATGAATCCTCGAATGCTAAAGTGCATGGAAATAAAAATGTTGTTTTTAGTGAAGGAATTTATTATACTGGATACCATAATAACGTATAATGGCAAAGTTGAATCAAGGGATGCTAATGAGAAGGTGCTGATCAGAATATACCCAAATATATGTTTGTACGCAATGCATCAGAGTAAGATAAGAATTAAGTGAGTATAAATCTCTTGCCAAATCTAATACTACATTACAAGCAAGACAGAGAGAAAGGCTGTTTGATTTCTCGAGCGTCTTAGATCCTCATCTCCCTTCGACGTAAAAAGTACTTGGAGTTCTTGAAGTATGAAGTACTTGAAGATTCTTGTGCAGAGTACTTGAAGAAATTAAGGGAAGAAGAAGATGTGAAGATGATACACAGTGTCATAATCCAGAAATCTGTGAGGCTTTGATCGCATCCAGATGTCTTGCATTAGAACAAAGATAGACAGCGGCGTTTCTTCGTGAATTGCCCCAATTTCAATAGGATCATTAACATAATGGGTACTCTCTATCACGCATAAAAGGTATATTAGATTGTGTAAAAAGTGCTAGATTTTCCTTGTTCTTGGACCTTTAAACCGGTTAATAACAACTGAGATAGATACGCGTTATGAAATGATTTGGATAGATAGCGCCACCTCTCTGTTGGCCACTAGAGGGCACTATGGCTGAAGATATACGAGCCAGTGGTTTGAAAAGTCGAAAGTGTGATGAAAGGGTGGCAACAGTTGGTTTCTCCTCCCCCCGTAGCAGTGGCTAGCGTGAGTGATGTTTCATTTTCATTGGGTTTTAATTGTGTTTTGTGTCTTAATGTTTAAACGTAATTATTCTACAATACGACTTACTATGTAAAAGTAATGTTTATATCCCCACAAAGACTATGCGAATTTACAATTTTGCCTTTTGGTCTACGCAATTCTCCCGAAAAAGATTGAAGGTTAATCTAATACCTCACTTGACCTATGTGGTGGCCGGGAATGACAGAATAGTCTCGTTATAGCTAATGCATGTCGTAAGAGGCGACTAAAATGGATACTCAGTGTCTGGGAGTACAGCCGGGCGCACTGCTTTGGGGATTATATTAGGGGGCCTCTGGAACTTCCCTTTATTTGGTAAGTACTGGCATCATGACCCCGAGGCACCCTGATCATTTTCTTTCCAATGGGATTTACTATCTTTGGTAAACACAGGTAACGCGCCCCGGGTTACCCTAGAGATCATTCTCTATTTTCAACACCCTTCTTGTCAACCAATTTTTGTCTTTTTTCAATTTCTTTACGTCTTTACCACAGTTTAAATTTGTTTGGCGCACCATAGCCACATCTGGCTCTTGTGCCAATAAACTTTACATTCACTTACTAATACGTTACTTTAAATGGACGTGTTTCTTGGACATGCTTAGAGGATTTCCAAAGTCACTAGGGGTACATAAATAGATCGATGTCTGTATTCACTCAATTTATTCCACTATCTCATAAAGAAAGCATTATTTATTGCTGAAGCCCCGGAAATACCGGAGACATCATTTTAAAATATGGAGTTCAAAGAGTTCTCATTACAAAGTGAGGTTTTTAAATTGAAATTATTTGCGGAACTTAGTCCCCACTGTAATTTTTCCAATGTATGTTAACTGCTTACCATTCCCGAACTAATAGACTAACATAGCGCTTCAGTAAGACATTAACAGATATTCTGTTTATGTACGTCAAAGTCGAGCAGAAAAAGATGAGATGAAATATTACCCTTCATTACATTTTGTACAATACTACAAAGCAGGACAAACCGGGTTCCCACCATTTTATCTAATACATGGGTGCGAAGCTGAGACAAAATTCGACTCTATGCTTCAGATTCACACTGAAGAAACCAAAGGTAACTACACTACTAGATTACTATCAAGGATCACAGAATCTATACATCTGAGATAATCCGAACTTAAAGAGTGAAAGAAAGGACCCAAAGCCATTATGATTCCATAAACCATATAAGTTACTCTTTGCCCGGAGAAATAGTATGAAATTACACACCTATGCGTAAAGTAGGTATATTACATAAACTTCTTAAAATATACTTCGGCCCAAATCAAGTTTTACGACAACTATCCTTGCAACATATCAAATCCAAATTTTAATTCTAGCTCGAGACTCCGAAAGACAATACATATGGTACATATGCTTTGAATGAAGCCTTAACATGATCCCGATGCACAGTTTGTTTCTAGACAATCCTCTTCATTCTGCAGAGCTCAAACCAAGAGGAAGCATATCCGGACGCCATAGAAAGTTGATATTATGTCGAATATATTCAGGACCCATGATACACATGCAGACAGACGAGAGCTCAACCTCAGAATTGCTGTTCTTTCTTTGAACTGTTGTTCAAAGAAAGAACATAAATCGAGAAGTTACAAGATCTGATGGCACCGAGGTACGACATTCTTTTACAGATCGAGAACTCTTGAGTTCAAAAACGCTACAAGGACATAGTTGAAATTTCACGTATAAGCTTTATTAAATTATTCTCTTATTTTTACTATAATTTTTAACAACTCCTGGAGTTTTGTTTGCATTTTCAGAGCAATGTCCTGGAAATTCAATTCCCTGTGATATAAAAAGGCATATATTCTCAAGTTAAGAAAGATCACGAATAGGTGTAGCTATTCTGACTTTGTTAATAAACAACGTTATTATGATGCTTATTATGTCTTCAATTCAACCAGCTGAAACATCTACGCTACAACATAATACAATTTAATAAAAAGTTTCTGCTTTTTATTGGATTTATTTCAGGTACATTACTGATCATGCAAATTAGAAAAAAATGCCACAATTTTGTTTTATAATTCATAAAATCAATTACTTTTAAAAAAAACAATTGCTTGCTTATAGGAAAGGGACTATAATTACATTAAACGTCCTTCATGAAAAAAACTTGTAAGAGCAGATAAAATTTTAACTCTCACAGACTTAGATTTGTGTTTGTATGAGTAAACATATAACATAATTTGTGTGTATATTCTGTACAGTATTTCTGAAATTTCAATTTATGAGTAAATAAGACAAATGTATTAGCGAAAACTAAAATCTTAATGTTCTTAAAAAAGTACCAATATTCACTTTCACACACTTTACATATCACTTATCGTTATTTATATATTGTGTAATGGCAACAGTGTGTTAGCCGCTGACAGGAAAAAAGATGTAATTTTCCATTATTTTCTTATTGGATAGATCAGTTCAAAGATGGATTCTTAATTTAGCAAACTTATTCTAACTTTTTTGTATCTTAGAACTTTCTGAAATATCGATGAGGTGGTGAACGCACTTAATTTGTAAGGAAAATTTATAAGTTATGGCACAGTTAATAATACACATCAGTACTATATAAAAATATTCCTTAAAATTAATTTTGAGGAATAAAAGTTATTGATTAAAGTTATTCTTAAGTAAAATAAGTATTTTGGAGCTAAATAAAGAAACGTATTTAACTCTAAAATTAACGAAATGATATAATTTTTTATTTTCTATTTTAATTGAATTTTTTTGTTATTTTAGGATTAAAAATGTATATATATAAAACAATAAATTCGAAGATATTATTAATAAAGTAGGAGACATGTAAACTTAAAATATGAACATATAAGTAACAATAAGTATAATATTGAATTAAGATTAATATCCATTTAATTTGGTAAATTTCCTTCACTGATGACTTCATAATACAGAACAAATAATATGCTCGGCGCATGATTCCATGTCTAACAATGGCATACAGTTCAGTAGCAAATGGAGAAAATAAAATCCTTGAATTTTTATTACGAGTATTTTTGACATTTTTAACATGCAAGAAATAACAATCAAACAATCCTGGGACACCTGGCAAGTCTAGGTAGAGAGATAAATATGTAATTACAGAGATAATTTTTTTCAAGCAAATATATATGCTTATACATACCTAATTAATAACCATAGAAATTCTTTTTTCTACTTTTACTTCTATTTTTTATATAATTCTGAACAAAAGCTTCATCACTTTAAGTTAAGTAGCTGCAGTAGAACTAAAATTTAATTTTTACTATAAAGATCAGACCTGATTGTATAACAATAAACACAACTCTATGCTTGATAACTTTACCGCATTAAATCGGTGATCAACACGATCTACATTTGCATGTGTGTCACCTGCGATGAGTTATAGATTTCTTCTCCCTGGAATATTTCGTAAGCTAACATCTTACACACTCGCCCCTTAAAAGCGTCCCTACGAGATAACACAACTAACAATAAAAAAAATTAATAACATTTCACTAAAGTTTTAACTAATTTTATTGTGTTCGAAAAGAAACATGCACACGTAAAAAAGACAGTGGTACAT
Source organism: Nephila pilipes (assembly GCA_019974015.1). Taxonomy (NCBI): domain Eukaryota; kingdom Metazoa; phylum Arthropoda; class Arachnida; order Araneae; family Nephilidae; genus Nephila; species Nephila pilipes. Next base: position 281,910 of record BMAW01011069.1, on the reverse strand, counting down.
GCGGCCGTAAGGTTAATGACTTCTGGATTATTCGTACCTCAGTTTGACCATGGTTCAGTACATTGCTCATGCCTGTTCAAAATAAGTAACATGAATTCAATACATTGTAATTCCTTTTTATTTTTGAAAAAAAATAATAAAATAAAACATAAGTATGAAGTGTATGAATTTCTCTTTCTTTTCAGTAATTCTCAATAAAATAGACACTCTTAAAGTATTATTGGAGGGTTTTCTGAGCAAATGCATCATAATGTATGTTTCTTAGCATAATAGCATAATTCATGCTCACATCTTTTCAAAATCATAATCCTTCTTAAAATAAAATAATATCGAATACTGAATATAAAATGTTGACCTTCCGAAGATTATGTGTTGACAAGTTAGAATTAGACTTTGTAGAACATAGAATAATTGTAAAAATTTTTACCAGTCCCCCTAGAAATCAGACTTAGCTTTTTGAGACTTTTCGAAAAAAATGAAGAATTTTAAAAAATAACTTCATTAAATTCTCCCCTAAGGTTTCTAAAATACAATAATAGTTGATAATTCTTATGTTTTCTTAAGACTTATATATGTGCACTAAAATTATTATAATGGGAAACAATGTGCTATTCTGTTATGAATGCTTATTGCAGGATTAAATTATAATATGGAATCGCAGAAATAGTTTGTGCAATATACTAGCTGATAAAGAAAACTTCAGCAAGAATGACAATGTAACACACACTTATAACCTTATAATTTCTATAGAGCTAAATTTTTTTATAAAAATGTTAATCATCGTATCTTTTATTTCTTAATTCATCTATAATTATTTTAAGAGTGATTGAATTTATGATATAGGTTGAAACGTAAAACGTTCTAGACAAAACATTACGAAAAATATTTTTTCTTTATCTTAAGAGACTAATTATCATACATATTGATAATTTTAGTACTATATTCGTAACCAAATATGGTCTTCCTTTAGAAGCTTATAAAGACTTTAAACACTGCATTAATTATCATAAGAAATTAGCCTTAAGAAATTTCAATATTAATAAAAAAGAGAAACATTTAAACATATAAAAAATTTGAAAAAGCTATTATTAATCTCCTCGGCTTTTTGTTAGACATTATTCAGACAAAGTAAAGTATAAATTTGCCATTCTACGTAAATTTGACTTATAAGTAGCTAGAAAGTAATTTCTTTACAGTAATGATCAATAGTCGGACAGAATGAATAGCAATATAGCATCATACACTGGTGTGCAAAACTTAAGCAACATAGTAAATTTTAAGCAGATAGCCATCAAATTCCAGAAAATTGGTTATTGCGACCAGTACAATGAACACGCAATTTAGTTGATACGTATGCAAATGTCAGGAACAATGCGTTATATACAACGTGAGTATACGCAAAACGCGTGCGGTCGGCGCGCTCAGCTCCAGATTTCAATAAAAGGAAGAACGTAGGTGAAATTAGACATTTGCTGCAAGTACAAGTGAGTGCTTTCGTGAAATACGGCTAGAAGAAATCACCTGGATAACTTCATACTTGGAAGAATGATCGGCAAGCTGGATGAGGGTCATAGTTTGACCAGTGTAGCTGAAAAGATCTGAATCAACGCAAGTGTCGTTTCGGATGCTTAGAAAATCTTCTAAACCATAGTTACAGCTTTTAAAAGGTTTGTGGTGGCCGCCTAGGAAAATAACTGCATTGGATGACCAATATAACGTCCTGAAAAGCGCAATATCAGTCAGCAATCAGAATTGCTCAGCAAATGTGTACAGTAACAGCGCGACAAGTGTCGCGGTTTACTGTGGCTAGAAGCCTTCACAAAGGTGGCATATTTGCCCACCATTCTAAACGCTGCATCTCTTTGAAAGTTGGCCTTGGCGACACCCTTTAGAGTGGTGTAAGAAGCACAAAAAACGGACATCTCATCAATGGAGTTATGTCCTCTTTACGGATGAGAGTCGTTTCAGTTCCACAAGCGATTCTCAACGCCAGTTGATTCGGAGAAAGGTCGAGAGACAGTTTCATCCTAATAACTCCACGGAAAGATAACCCGTTGTGGTGGTCTTGGAGTTCTCGTCTGGGGACGCATAAGGTTGAACTGGTGGACTAGGCTCCACGTTTTCTACAAGGATTCTGTAAGCAGAGATTGCATTCTGAGGAAGTGATCCTTCCCCTTGTGTGTCTGTTCCGAGGTGCTATTGAACAAGACTTCGTTTTTATGGATGACATTTCACGGCCACATCAGACTGCTGATGTTCAGCAGCTATTGGAAAATGAAAATATAATTTGAATGGAATGGCCAGCGTTGTCCACTTATTTAAATCCCAAAGAATTTGTATGGTATACTTTGGGAGCATTGCGGCACGATTACATCCTCTGGGGAACACCCAACAACTGAAACAAATGCTGATTGAGGAATACGTAATCTTGGACAATCCGGTGTGGAGTATGGAGAGGCGGAGTAAAGCAACCATTGCAGTAAGGGAGGGCACATACTAAGGAACATCTGCTTGTTGTTCTTCCTCTAGAACAGACAATTATGTGTAACGATATTATTATTTCAATAAAGCGTTTTTGTTTGATTCCATGCTATATCCATTGTATTCATTTATGCTCAACTATGCTTTTGTCATCGTTTAAGTACAAAATGCTGTCACACATTTCTGTATCATTTGTGTCTCAGATAATTTCTCGTGGATTTATTTCAGAAAAAACAAATGTTGCTTAAATTTTGCTCTCCAGTGTATAAGAAAATTGGCATCATTATAAATTATGTTATATTGTTCTCAGTTTAACACCAACATTTCTTTTAGCTTTTGGTAAATTTAGCTTTTTTTAAAAAAAAACAGTTACTATTGGATCGAATACTTATGTAACTTTTACTGTCGAGACATTATAAAAAAATACGCAAAATGTATTATAGATATTTTGAATTCCACAAGTGAAAGAATTTTTAGTTCAATAGACATTGATGTCCTTATTAATATTCTAAAGGAGATTTAAAAGAAATTTAATACGTACATTCGGTAACTGTATACAAAAATTTAATTATTTAGCTATTTTAATCTTAAAAGAAAATAAAACATTTTTTAATAAAATATATAAAAATAGATTAAAAAATATCACATTGTGGACCTGATAGCAATTGTCTAGTGAATATTTATATGCATTTTTATGAAGATATATTTTTTTATTATAATAGCGTTAGAAAATTTAATTAAGGATACTTTCTTTGAAATTAATAATAAAACAGTATTAAAGCTTTCTTACATTTTTATCCAGAGTATTTAAATTTAATGGAAATTGATATTGATATAAATGAAGCAGAAGTCTTTTTGTAATAAAACAGAAGCTAATAAAATTTTTAGTATTATATATGAGGAATGATAGACCTTTTGTTCATTTGTGATCTATTAAGAATCCTTATAGGGCAGTTCAATAAGCAATAGATATTCTTAGAAATATAATCAATAATATTACCTTATGTCATATAGACATGTGACTAATATACAGATTGACTATATTGATTAAATAAGCTTAAAAACCAAGTGAAAACATTTCGAATTTTAATTCGGTTAATTTGAAACATAATAATTAAAAAATTTAGTTTTTTTCTGCTCTTAAATACTGTTTTTTTTTGCCTTACTTTTTCTACATTTTGCATTAAGTTTTGTTTTGAATTCTTTATTTTTAACAGCATTGCTACTCTTTATCATTGGTAGATTGTATTACCATACTTACTGTTTATGATTGAGTGAGAGAATTTTTGATTTATTAGTGGAATTTTTGTGTGCTATTTGGTGCTATGTATAACACCTAATACATGTTTTTGTAGTCTTTTTGAATCTGGTTGATATGTTTTATAATTTGTTCTTTTTCTGTTTTCAATTTGTATATAATAAGTGTGTATATTTGATTACTAGATTTCTTCTTTTGCAATTTGTTATGTTTGCACTGTGTTTCTTTTTCAATTTATGGAGTTTCCATAATGGCTTATAAATGTTTCTGTTAAGATTGTTGACAACCTGTAAAACATTTTTTAACCAGTTCATATATCATAAATCAGATTAAACATTCATAAATGTTATATTCCATTGTCTTTATGGTCCTTCTTTTCCCTTTTTTTTGTTTTTGTTTTTTATGCCTTAATTTGTATTAATTTAAGACATGAAAATATCTTTTGGAATTTTTTTGAGTTTATTAATCTTTAAAGTTTATTGTCTGGTTTTAATTTATAGATGTATGCGTCTTTTGTTCTATAACTTTTTCTTTCTTTTCTTGTTCTAGGCAATTTTTTAAAAAAAATATTTCCTTATGCTTTTTCCGTATTCTAAAGAAATATTCTAAGAAGTAAGAAGTAAATTTGTGGTATATATTTACAACAAAATAAACGACGATCCAAAAAGGAGTTGCCTGATCATAATGAAATTTCGCATGCAAAGACATTTGGACCAAACATTCAAATGATTAAAATTTAGTGTCCAATGAATGAATAGAGGGAGCTACAACGCACTCAGCTGGTGCACATATGAAGTGATTCTCAATCTGATGGTCAAATTTTCTGTTACATTGCGATTTAGGATATCTATCAACGATTGAAAAAATGCCTCGCCGTAGGATCCGAGCTCATTACGAGCAACTGCTAGAGTTTCAAAGAGGTTGTATCATTGGACTGAAAGAGGCAGATTGGCTAAATCGGAGAATTGCTCGTCCTATGGGTCGAAGCGATGCGGCGATTAGAAGATACTGGCAAGAATGGGTTGACTATGGCAGATTTCAGCGACATAATGGTAGTGGTCGACCTAGGGACACAGCAGATCGAGAGGACAGAGGGATTACCAGATCAGCTGACACAGTGCCTGATTCATCGTTATCAACCTTCAGAAGTGCGACCCGCACACGGGAGTCCACCATGACCATTCACAGACAGCTGATAAGCGGATAGAGCGAAATCTACGCTCGTACTGACCGCTACGCCATCTATCACTCACGCCTGCACACTTTCGAGCCAGATTACAGTGGTACTTGGTTTGACCAGGTTTTGAGAGATGACTTGGTTTGACCAGGTTTTGAGGTTTTTGAGAGATGCTGACTGAGAACGTGTAGTTTTTAGCAACGAATACGACTTCCAACCGTATCCTGACGATCATCGAAGACGTGTCTAGATACGCTCAGGGCAGTGGGACGATTCTTCTTTCACTATTGCACGCCACACAGGCCCTCAACGAGGAGTTATGCTTAGGGTGCCATTTCCCTAAAAGCCGAACACTTTTTAACGCCATTAGAGACACAGTTACAGCTCATGGGTACGTCAACCAACACTCTGAAACCTGTTCAGCTACCGTTCTTTTTCCAGGAGCCTGGCCTTATTTCTTAGCAAGATAATGCCAGACTACATAAGGCACGTGTAGCTTAGAACTGTCTTACAGCTTGTCAAACACTTCCTTGGCCAGCCAGATCTCTCTCCAATCGAGCGTGTCTGGGATACGATGGGAAGACGACTGCATAGACCACAGAATGGTGAGGAAATACCCCAACATTTGGAGCAAATTTGGCAATAAATACCGCAGGCGACCATCAGGGAGCTTAATCACTCTATGCCACGTCGTGTGGCATCTTGCATCCAGGGTAGAGGTGGGTCAACACCTTATTGAGCTAGTTACTTTGTAACTATGTAACTCTGAAATAAATCATTCAATTTTACCGGAATTTTAATCATTTTCTATTTTTTATATAATTTTCCTACCGCAAATTTTTGTCTCCATGGGACAACTCCTTCTTGGTGCGTCAATTTGTTTTGTTATAGAATATATATTTATATATATATAATAAATCCTTGTAATAAGATAATTTTAAAGATATACTAAAATAAAAAAATATCTTTATTAAACTAAAATTATATTTCATTTGCAATAATTATTTAAAATGACACCAATAATTCACGGTCCCATTTATTTTAAAGAAAATTTGTAAGTATAATTTCAGATTTTTATAATAAAATAAAATTAAGAAAAATTATAGTTATGAGCTAGAAGAAGGAAAGGTTGCACTCTAATTAGTACCAAATTATTCAAAAGTTTTCCCCCAAAATATATCCACAAAATAAATTAATTGAGTGTGAACTATTAGTCAAAGATGGAAAAATGGCATAATTTTAAAATAATGAAATAACTATTTTGAAATACTAAATGAAGCAAAAATTATATAGCTTTATACAATTACTAAATACATCATAACTCCATTAAGTTTTGGATCATTAAAATATATGTAACGGTTGATAAATTTAATTCTCAGTTTTATCGTTGCAATTTATCATTTGAAGATGATTATTAATAAAGATTAAAAAGAAAAATTTATTACAGGAAAAATGATCGCTTAGAATGAAAATTATAAGAAAATTATAACAGGATTCAAAATACTTCTACTTAAACTTTCAATGATTTTGATAAGGAGGCTGTATTTTATGTAAAACTAAATGTCTTGATAATGCTAAGAAAATTTATAAAACTTGCTTAAAAGTCTAAAATGACATACACTAATTATTTAAAATATTAGAATAATATATTTATAATGATAACGGTTTCGTGTTATGATCTTATATTAATAAAATAACTTGTGAGATGTATATTTTCTTAAAAGTATTCCGTGAGCAATTGTAATTAGAATTGGACTTTAAGAAAATAATTACTTTTCCCTGTAAAATTAAATGTAATATTCTTAGTGTTAAAATTAAAATAGAGTTCTAGATTTAGATTTATTTCAAAATTCTCATGATAGTAAATATACTATTTTCGAAATTTTATTACTTCCTTCGCTATGTGATTTTTAAATTTCAATGAGAAAAACTCATTAAATTTAAATATATGACTTCAAACTTAATTTTAAAACTGGGATAATATATAGTTACTAAAACGTGTTGCTTTGATTTGATTTATTTGGAAACAAATTTACTGAGAAATAACATTTAAAAAAAGGTATCAATAAATTAAATATTCTTAAAATATTAATAATATTTTGCTATAATTCAAATTAATTAAATGTATTATAACAGTATTTGATAGTACTGTTGGTATTGCGATGTTTTAATATTGGTGGCGAATTCAGTTTTAGAGATATTAATGGATATTCAATGAGTACTCGAGATTCTTTTAGAAATTTTTAAGACTGAAATTAAATGTGAGCATAACTGCTTGATATCCTTCCTATAAACTTATTTTTTTAAGATTTTGTGACATACATAGCGTTTAGTGAAGCCAGAAATTATTTATTTGGTCAAAAGTTGGCTGAGAAATAGGAATCCAAACAAGGTATACGTATTCGTTAATACCCTCATTTGAAATGGACGTGGCTGCCAAAGTTAGGATTTTAGCAGTGGCATCACGAAAACTCCCTAGAACCCGATACTTCTTATAGCTTAAACGTGGAGAAGAATTCCAAAATCTTTAAGCGATACGTTGTAAGCCACTTGGAGCATACGGAATCGGGATGGATCATTTTCATTTTTTTTTACTTTGAGTAGCTGATATTTTTTTAATGCTTTCGTATTTCTTACCACTTTTTTTTTATTAAATGGTTGACCTGAAACCTCAAGTACCAATATTTTTTTCAGAGTTAAAAGTATCGATAAATCTTTAATGATCAAATATTATTTTAAAATTCTTATTTATCTAGTAAAATATTCAAAGACGACAAAATGAATATTATATTTTTTTATTTCAAGGATTTATTTGATTAATTCTTACATTTTCTCATACCATAATTATTTTTTGTAATATTTAACATTAATAATATCAATTAAAGTGACGTACATTGGTTATACCTCAAGAATAATACGTACGAGTCGTTTTAATGGAACACGTTTTAAAATAAATTATCACTTTAAAATTCGTATGTTTTTAATTTAAATTTATATTAAATTATCAAAATACATGACATTTCACAATTTTAAATCGCAGTATTATTTTATATTATACATGCTTTAAGAACGTTTAGGTCCTGGTTGCATATTCTTCTCTGAATATATTATTCTTAATTTTTTTTCAAGAAAATCATTAAATAAGTAAAACTATAAATCCATTATTATTTTTTCTTTTTACTATCATTACGTTATTGTAGGTTACATATAACTAAGGAAAAATACATAAAAACTATTTTTATTAATTTAACATTTCCTGTTTTAGTTTTTTTTTTTTATCATATTACAAAAAGAACATTTCTATTATCAGGATTAATTAATGAAACCAATGATATAATTAAAGAAAAACTATAGAAACATTAAGGAATTAATTATTCAAAATCATTTTTTTTAAAAAAAAAAATACTTACACAGTTTTAATCTTAGCAAATGATTGTAATAATCTGTCAGAAAGAATTAGAAATTCACCATTTTTATATTTTAAAATGTTCACTGAAAAGTAGAGATTAAATAGCCATAAAAGATAGTTAAAATTTTCATTGCCTCTTATAAATCATCCAATGGTAATGATACTCAAAAGTGCATTTGGAGTGCAATTATATCTCAAGCAAATGATATGTAACGACCAAAAGTCCAACCCAGCCATTAAATTATGCAGTTCACTTTCAGGAAAATGCAAAATCTTGCGTAGACGTTACGCGTATTATGTTTATACATTCACTTGAGCAACATATCATCCATTACTTGAACTTACGCAATCTGTCGCAATCTTTAAAACGCTACGCGTTCAAGTGTGGTACCTAATGACCGAAAGCACATTTACGTTAAATTGCAGCTTATTGGTCGCTGTTTGCAACTGTGCTGATCACCTTCCGTTTCTTCGAAGCAATTAAAGCGTAAATAAAGGAACAAAATATTAATTGCCGGGACTAATGCTGTTAGCACTTTATGCGCCGTTATTTGTGCGTTTTGTTTTTACCCTCGGGGATATGCGATCTTTAGATGTCCCTTTTCGCGTGGTTAAGTATTGATCGAGCTGATCATTACGTCCGATACTTTTTTAGAAATTGTGCTGCTTTAGCTTGAATAGGAGAAGTTTTCTCTTATTTTCTCAAATTTGTTTCGACTCGTTTCTTAAATAGTTTTCACAAAGACCTTCGAGTAACAAGATAATTAACTAATTTAAATTTTCTCAAAATTAATTAATTATTTACGTTAAAGCGTACTTCTCATTTAACTAATAACTCTTTCACTTTTTTCAACTAAATGTCCGTATGGATACCTTTATCAAATATTGCTTTACTATTATAGAGGAACCGAAAAATATTAAGGAAACAAACCGAAATATTAGAGTAAAAATTTTCTTTTATTTGATGTGTTGATCAGTCATTCAAATGTTAGCACATTTCCCATACATATTAACATCCAAACTTCCAGTACATTGCGGCTACTTTCTTAAAATACGTTCAATTTTTAATTTCTTGTGCGGAAATAAGCATGCTATAATACATTTTTATTAAAAATAATTTTAATTTCAATATTCCATTTAAGTTGTGTGGGCCAGTGACTGTTGACTGCTTCTTGCTAAAGCTTAGTGTTGACATTTTGGCAAAATTTGAAAATTGTTTTCTTTCACAAGGGTAGGTTGTATATTGTTTTGCTGCAAGGCTATTTTGACTAATTTTATGCTTTTCTAAAGTGTCTGTATGATTTGAAATAAAGTAATAATGGGTTATTTATAAAATATTTAATTGATTTCCTTTTTTTTTTTTGTAAATTATAATTTTTTGTTTATTTCTTCGTACATTTTATATATAACTATATTACACCTGGTACTTGGAAGTTGTTAATTTTTCTTTCGAGTTTCTCTTATAAGTTTCACATTTATTAATTTAGACTTTGGTTCTTAAAGATTTTTATGCGAATTTGTGTTTTAATTGAATTTTTAGGATTTTAGTCTTCAGAAATTTTTCATTTATATTGTTTCATCTGTTTCCATTTTTGTTTCGTTACCATTTTTTAGTAATAAATTTTGCTGATGGGTATAAAGACGCCTACAATTCTAGAATAACCTAGCTTAACATAGTAAAACCTGCCACAACATTAAATATATTATTTTCCATTTTTTGTTTTGTATTTTCAAAAAAAGGTTTTTTGTTCCTTATATATATATATATATATATATATGTGTGTGTGTGTGTATAAATAAAATGAAAATTGTAAATGCAAATAAACATGCATATAAAATGCATAGATATAAAAATAGTTAAATTCTATAATAATGTTTTTAAAAATGTTTTAAAAGAAAACAAAATCGAAATAAAGCTATATAATTATGGGATCATGGTACTCAGTTCAAACATGTTTCAATGATCAAATATTTGTTATCAGTATTAGCTTTTTTAAACAAAGGTACAAACTCAATGCAGCAAACTGAGGAGATTTTATCAACATCCTACAAAATTAATAAACACAAATGGAAGAATATTACAAAAAAATTTAATTTACAATATTAATTACAAAATTAAATTACAACAAAAAATTTAATATTCGAGCTGCAAAATAAAAATAACAATCATTATTACAGAAAAATAATTAAATATCTAAATTAAACCTAGATTATACATTATTCATGATCAAACATCAATAATTATGCCATTTTAGTCCTAGACTCAGAATTGGTGCAAAAAACTCAAATGTTAATCATAGCTATAGTAACGCCCCTCTCTATGAATCAGAAAAACATTCATTAAAATACATTTAAAAATTTAAAAAACAAGATTTTTTTGTTTCAAAAATAAGATTTTAAAAAAATAATAAAACCAAGAAGAAATTAAATACAACAAAAAGAATTAATCTATTTTATTATTTTAAAAATTATTCTTTTTTAAAACCTTAGTAATACAAATCGTTTTTTTAAAATTAATTGTGTAATGACTTTCAAGAAAAATATAGAAAAATTAATTTAAATTATTTCTTAAGATTTAGAGGCATAAAATTAATTTACTATTCCTTTTTTAATGTTATATATATTTCTTCTGTTATTTTAACTTAAATTGGTATAAAAAAGTCATATTAATTGGAAAAAAGTAATTACATCTCTTGTCAAGTTTTTTCTCATATATAAATATATATATATATATATATATATATATATATATATATATGAGTGTGTGTGTGACACATTAATAAATTTCATAATATAAGTGATACATATTTTAAACTCACACTCATGAATGACTAATCACCAGCAGTGCATAAGTGTCATATAATATTCCCAGGAGTTGAATAAACTGTGTGTTTTATAATTTATTTTTAATTGCTTAATATTTAGAAGCAAGCAACTTATTTTGCATATTTGTGGTGAATTTACGTTATATACACAATGCCGAAAAAGTAAATTGTAATTAATGAAAACTAAATTTTCAACATTTAATCAATTTCTGCGGTTTCTATGACATTTATTGAATCTTAATTCTTTTTTCGGATCCTCATGGAGATTATTAGTGGTTACTCATTTTGATGCTTTCATAAAATTCCTGAGAATGTATGGTAAGAAAATCTTATGTAGTAAGTTAGTAAAATGAAATTTGTCGTTTGCTTTACTTGACTGCGCTTCAAATTATAACAAAACTCAACAGCAATGGAATCTTTGTTGGTCAACGTTAGCATCAGAAAATTATATTTAAAATAAAGAGCATTTTTCCATTACCTTCGGTTCATCGAATATTACGAACGTATTTCGAAAGTATAACGAAACAGATAAAAAAATCAGTTTTATTGTGAATTAGATAGGCAAGGTTGAAAATGAATCATAATATTAAAATTTATTAAAAATATTTATTGATTTAAGCGAACAAATAATTTTGAATAGTCTGATTTATCTGAAAATTTAACCATAATTTGTAAATCACATGTTACTTCTCAGATTATAAACGCAAAAACCTAGAATGTGGTTTAAAAATTTTATTATTTTTTTTCCAAGTGACATATTCTTAAATGAAACTTTTTCAGAAATTATACTTTTTTTTCTATCTATAATAAAGTAGAATAATTCAATTAAATACACATTTAAAGTCGATTTGGGTTTTATTTCCTCCACATCGAGAGTAAATTGGTTTCTTTTATTGTTTTTCGAGAGATGAATGACATTAGATCTGGATTATGTAAAACACTTTTTTCATCATGGAAGATCGTATAAAAAAGATTTGATGCATCAATATGTTGTAAAAGATAAAAAAAAAGTATTAAAAATTCTCAGAACTTATTTTGAAGAAAGTGCAATAAAATTTTTTTCAATGAGAATAAATTTATTTTTAACATTTATCTTAGTATGAAATAGTAAGATAAATGTTAAACGATTAATAGGTATAGCTGTTTTCTTATATTAAAATAATAATTATCCAGCTACAAAATTGGATATTATTAATTTTTCAACTAATTATTTAATAAAAATTTTCAATTAATTATTAGCTTTATTAGTTATAAAAGTGTAAATATGAGAAAGGTATATATATATATATATATATATATATATATATATATATATATATAGAGAGAGAGAGAGAGAGAGAGAGAGAGAGTCTATTTTAGTTCCATTGGTAGTCTTGTAGGAACCACAAACAGTTTACATGTTAATTTATATTTATTGAAATATCTAGTTTGTGTGCTGATAATACTTTACAAAACATAATTGTACTTGGAAATAATTGTCATGCTTATTCGGCACGAAACAAAGTACAAACACAGCTTTGGAGGCTAATGGCAAGTTTTTATATTCAGGAAAAAGAGGATTTTTTCAGTTGAGGCTCAGGAATCTGATCGCTCTGCGCGACTCAAGAACGGAAGTAGAGGTACATTTGGTTTTTAATGTGGGAAAAATTACCAGTAGAAATAAATTTGAAAATAAAAAGGGAAAAATCAAATTTATCACTTAATCCAAACACATATAGATATATATATGTTTCATCAGTCGTTTTATAGCTTTCAAATGTTAGTTATTGCTATTTAATTACTTTAAATTACTTATTTTCGCACTATAAAACTCAGATAATTAGTGTAAAGTTTGATATAATGAATGACCATAAGCTTATGAGGAATTCAACAGGAAGTACTGGCAAACAATTCTAATTTATGTCTTTGCTTATTTTGAAACAGTATCATGTTGGGCTATATGTAAATGGTTCAAATATTTAAGTCTTGATTAAGTGACTAGCGTATCTAACTTAGTATTTACAGTCTTTCTAAACTGACAAAACCCATGTTGTTAGAATATAAGAAACGAGAAGGCCTGTCTGCCTATAAGCTCTTTGTTACAATGATTGTAGGTTAAGACGAATGCTATAAATATATCAATATTTATAAAGCTTAAATATTGAATCCACTGTGATTTAATCAATCAAGCATTACTTGAATCCATAGTTAGAATTATGAAGAAAATTCTTCATTCAATTTATCCACAAAATAACAATAACTAATATTCTTGAAATTTTATATCCATATCAAAGTAAAGGTGTGAAATTAAACATTAATATTTTTTTTGTGTAGCTCTTTTCCATAATTGTATTATAACTTCAAAATTATTCTTTCCCTTATTCTATTTAACAATATTCAATTTGGTTTTATAAAAGCTGTATTCCACCCTTATATGTAGAATAATGCGACCCTTCTTACGAGTTAATCACTTACCGGTTCAAGAGTTTCGAGCCCCTAAATATTTGTTCTTTATTACTAAAAAATTAAAAAAATTACATTTTTGGACAACATATTTGCAAGAAAGAAATCATTCATTGATCCAAAATGAAGCATATTTATAGAATTTTAAAAACTATTATCACCTCTTTAATGTTGTCGTTCTTAGCATAGGCTGATATAAATTATAAACTTTTATTTCTGTAACTTTACATTTCAATAAATAAATGAATGATTTATGTAAATGGATAGAGTGGCGGAAAATAGACAGCTTTGTGGAACAATGGGGAGATTTCTTAAGATACATTTTGAAAAAAGTCCCAACCTCTTCGAGATCATCATCCGAACTATCTTCATTCTCAGAAAATCTGCGAAAATTTGAATTCCGAAATTCCTTAGTATATATATTTATATTCGCTTCATTCAGTACTTTCACAGACACTGATACTATTGTCAAAGGTACATTTATTTTCAGCTCACAAAAATATTTAAGAATGTAAGCTACATAAAATAAAAATAAATAAATTCTCAGTTTTTATTCTTCTTTAACATATTAAGCTGATTAATTATAATAACTGTCTTCAAGGCTTATTTAAACGAAACTTTCGTGAACTGTAATATAGCAAACCCAATAGAAATCGAGCGTATTACAATAATTCAGAGCACAAATAAATAAAAAAAAAATGAGAAAGGTTTTTCCACTGATCAGTAATGTTATCTATCTATCATAATGTAAACTAGAAAGCACTATACGTATTAAACACAGAAACATGAACCTTGAAAATATGATACCCGTGCCATATAAGGGCGAAACCTACTGCGCACAAGAGGAGCTGCTCGTATTTCATTAGGGCAAAACTGCTAAGCGATTAATAAGTTTTCTCAAGAAAATATACATTTTTAAAAAGTTCCAAGTTATGAAAAATTATGGCATAAGATTCCAATATTTCATAACTATTGGGTCTCTTATTTTGTATTGTAAATATATATATATATATATATTGTTTTTTGTCTTAATTTATTTTCGTTTTAATTTATAATTTTTCTTTTTTAGGTCACATGTAGCACCTTCTAAGCCACGTCAGTGGCCTTCTACCTTGTACCCGAGTTCTATTTTAAAAACTTGCATGAAAAATGGAGCTTCAAACTCTCTGTAGTAGCGAAACAAAAAAATGTTTCTATTGGTAGATGGTTAAGATGCTTGATTACTATTGGATGTGATGATATTAATAGCTGAAAACAGTCTTGGAAGGAGAGGAATTTTCTCGATGTGGTATTGAGATGATGGTGAGTAGAGGCTGTTACGCTATTGGTCGTTGAGTGGTGGATGGGGGGAGGGAGTTATCCTATTGGCCGATGCTGATGAAAACTATAAAGTTGGGTAGTGCGATGTCTGTATGGGTTGTAAGGCTTGATTTGATATGATTTGAACACTTTTTGAATTAAAATTGAGTGAGAAATGAAAAAAAAAAAAAAAGGATAATGTTAATAAACAGCAGAAATTGTAGAAGAAAAATAGTTTAAGGGGACTGATGTGTTTCCAGAACGATTTTTCTAAGTCTTTTAGAGTTTGATAGACGGCTGTATTCTTCTTAGTTAAGCATCTTTTCATTTTGAGAAAATTAGGTTGTTGATAAATTTATTGGAAAGCTTTTTCATATAGTAATTTCATCGTTTGTAATATACCATCTGGCTTTAGTTATCATTCTTAAGTCGGAAATTTGAGAAATTTCAAGTAAATTAATATGTGATTCACATGAGTACGCCCACACTCGATATGCGTAAGCTAGGCACTTCTTGTAGTTAAAATAGTTTAATACGTTATCTTTCACTTTTCAGCTGTAATTTATTTTTTTTCTTTCGTTTCGATCACGCAATTTTGTGTAATCGATATATATATATATATATATATATATATATACATGTGTGTGTGTTTGTGTATGTAAAATATGTATAGCTGCGTATGTATTCTAATAAAATAATAATCTTGCGATATTTATTTATAATAAACATGAGTGTAAATAAAAAAAATCAAGCTACTGTTACATTTTACTTTTCCTATTGTAGTTAAAGTGGAAACGTTGCCATTATATTCATTAATCTAGTGCTAAAATTAATTGCACTTGTTTTACCGTTTTTTCTCATAAAACACATAACACACGCAAAAATAACCATTATACATTTTTTTTTTTTATTTCAGGTCTTGACTAATTATTGTTAACAAAAGAAATCATTTAGCGCCCGAAAGAAGAAAACCACCTCATGAAAATACGCTTAAATTGAAAACTTTATTTGATTTAAATTTTTTCTTCACATTAACGGCTTTTTTAATTTGCATTCATATTTTTTTTTTTGCCTTTTTTAAAAATGAAACATTACCCGGGAGCGAAAAAATGTAGAATGAAAAAAAAAAAAAGAATGATATATTAGCTGCACAAATACTAAGTATTAATATTTTTTTTTACAAAAAAAAAGTAGGTAGCACTTGTGTGACATATGAAATTATGAAGATTTAATTAGAACTAAGAAATACTTTTTTCGCTGCTAAAACGAATAAAATGAAAATTATTTTTTTCGTCTTTTATGTTTATATTTTGTTTCATGTCTTGAATTCTCTTTTGCGTGATCCTTGCTTTTAATTGGATTTTTTTCTTCTGTTTCACATATAAATCAAGATTCGTTTTTTCAAACAACTTTAACAATATTTAAATAAATCAAAGCTAACGTGAATTTCATTTTGAAATTCTTTTGTCGTTTTTCATTAGTTCATATTAAAAGTCAAGTGTATTTTTTACGTCTTCTTAAAATGTAATCTAAATTAGTAAGCCTAAATTGAGCTTTGCTTATTATCCAAAAAAAAATTAGCACTTTTAATACCGAGTTTGTTTTCTAAACCGTCAAAATCTATAAGAAAAATCTCACTGTGGTATTCAGTTACATAGTGAAGAATTACAGAAAAAGATAGAAAAGAGTGAATTAATATTTTTTAACGAAAATTAAATTCTTCCAGTGATTCGAAGGATGAATGGAAATGAAAGTTTCAAAATTAATAGTATATAAACACCAATAGAAGTGCAAACATATCATTACATTTATTATTTTCAAGTAATAAAAAATATTATTTTAAGAAATAAAAAGGATGAAAAAATACCACCTATACAATTATTAAAATCACAGGTTTTGATAGCGATAAAAATATTTTTTTGATTAAAATGCATTCCTCTGTTAAAAATTAATGACGTATTCTTCGCCAAGACAATCGAATGTATTTAATTGCGTTGTTCTCAGTAACACAATATAATATTCTGAAATATATACTAAATAATTTTTATCTTTTTTTTTCAAAATATTTTGCAAAATGAAGTTAATCCCAAATATAGGAATAAAAAGAAATAATTTACTCACCAAGCCAAATTTTAGGAAACTCATTTCTGCCTTCTTCTACAATATCTCCTTATATTTCTGATTTCTCATGGTAACAATACAGAAATAATTTATTTCTTTGATTATTTTTCACGTATTTCTCTGTTGTGTTTAAAGTATTAAATAGACATTGTTTTCTTGTCGAAATTTCATTATATTTATTACATAGTTTTACTAAATGAAAGCCATGATTTATTCCTCAATTTACTAAATTAATTACTTACATACTTAATCAAATCGAAGCAAAAATCCAATTGCACTCTCCAATTCGTTTAACGCAAAGTGTGCCTATGAATAATTACCGAATAATTTTTCTATAAATAGTTGCATATACTACTTTGAAATAAAAATATTCTGTAAATTAACCAAATATTTTTCTGGAAAACTAACATTTGGATTGAAAATGATTACAATAATGAGAGAATAATTTGTCAAAAAATTAACCAAATAAATTTCTTGAAAACTAATTATTTGCAATGAAAGTTTCAAGTTTAATTTTTGGTTGTATAATAATAATGCCTTTCAGAAAATTAAACATTCATTTTGAGTAGAGAAAACATGTAATAAGTACGAGGTTGTTTTGCAGTTGTGTAAATATTAAACATTTAAATTTACGTAAAAATTTAGGTAACTAAATAACGTTCACATGATGAAAATGGATGGTTCAAATTATATTTTTACGCATCTGAATTCAAATCATTTAAAAGAGAAAAAGCACCAAAGACAAAATGGGTAAATTATTTTTTGTACAATAAAGTAAATGAACGTTAATTCACCAAAAGGAAGTGAAATTTCCAAGAAGCTAGAAATATCATGAAAATTTAAATTTTACTTTTAATTCAAGAAAGACATACATATTAAATAGATTTCAAGCCCTCATTTTATAGATGTTTGTCTTTTTAAAAGATTTCAATTGAAATTATAACAGTTATAATTCGAAACAGCAGTAAATCTTTTGTTTTAGTTTACTTTTGCAAATTTTATTTAGATAAATATATTTATCAATTAACTTTTTTTCGTTAAATATATTTGTTTTTACTTTAACTTGTAAAAATTTATTAAAATAGCAATTTGAAGTTTGGGCAAGATTACGAAGACTTTGAGCTTTGTTTTACATTTTAATTTATTATGATAATCGTTTTTACTATAGATTATACTTCCTCCGGAAAACTAAGGCCAATTTTACAAAATTTAGCAATTTCATTAAAAATTGAAGCGAATTGCAATGTTTGGTTTTCTATATGAGACCCCTCATAGGTATAAGCAAGAAGAGATAGAGGATGTCAAATTTATGGCAAGAAAAATCTATAATTTTACTACATTTTATTGTAACCAATTTTGAATTAATTGACTATTACATTTAGATTAATGTTTCACCTTTAATTTACGTGAATATATATTTTTTTACAAGTTGAATTATCCTTCCACTTGAATGAATGCTTACTTTTGTTACAGTTTTATAGCCGAGATGTATTATAATTTGATTTGCTCCAAATGAGCTGCTTAGTTCGTTCCGGATTTCACGAATACCTGATTAACTCGTGTCCTAAACTCATTATAGTTAATAAAATACAAAGAATAAATTTAATTTGTTGCTTCCCAATTATGTTGATTGATGTACTTATTTTGTTACTCTAGTTGCTTAAAAAATTAGTCAAAAAATTTTAAGAGAAAGAATTGTAAATATAGAACTACATTACTCAGAATTACATTACGGGATTCTAAGTAACTATATAGTATTACATTACCTTAGTTTTATTCAAACAATATTAGAATTTGATTGAAATATACAATCAGTATTTTTTTCTTTATTATAAAATATTTTCTGTTTGAATCGCAAGAAAAATCCTTTATATTTTCTGTAACTAAAAAATTACTTTTTTGGTTATTAATGTTTTACTAAGCAAATTCTTCGATTAAGAATTCCAGTTTTCAAAACTCTCGTAAATGTAATATATTAGTCATTTATAAAGTGTGTTTATTCATAAATTGTTTGATACTGTATACTTAGGCATATTAAATTCTAATGCAGTTATGTATTTATATATATTTTATGAAACATTTATAGTTTCTGAGTATGCTAAAACTCCGTCTGGGAACTGTTTCAATATTTTTGCTGCATAATATTACAAATGATCGAACAAATTATTTAAAAAGTAATGCGTAGTTTTTTTTCGTACTATGATAATGTTAATATCAAAGCTAGTTAGTAGCAAAGCATATTTGTAATTAATAAAAAAAAATGTTGAAACATTTCTTTATAAATGACAATTTTAAAAACAATGCAATTTTTTTTTTTTTTTTTTAATTTTGAAGACATTAATTTACATAAAAGTGCACGTTTTTTTCAAAAACAGAATTGAAAAGTTTATCTCAATTAGGAGAAATAGGTTTATCATAAGTTTACTTTAGTAAAGAAACATATTTCTTCAATAGTAATCCTTTCTTAAGAAAGAAAAAAAAAAGATGTCTCTTCTGGCTCTTTTTTAAAATTCTGATGAAAAGTATATTAACTTGTTTTAGTAATTTTTAATTTTTAGATATTAAAGTTGGATGTCATTTATGAAAAAAAAACTTAAAATGGTGGTTACTTGAATAAATGTAGACCAGAATCAATCTCTGTAGCAGAATGGTTGATACTGTCATGAGTAATTTACAGACTTTGAGCCACATTTCTGAGAACGCAATAAAATTCTGGAAGGTTGTATTTCTAGGTTCCGAATATGATCTAGATATACAAATGCCCATATAATCGTAGTTTGTAGAAAACTATAAAGAAGCACATATCAAATACACCAACCTACTTCTTTTGTAGCATTTATTACAAAACTGGCATCCAATCTGTGGATCAACGATGGAGGTGGATCAACGATGCGCAGAAAACTTTGCTAAAAAGGGTTGTATGAATTATGTCCAACATTTGCGTGTTCCTCATACTTTGCTAACAATATTATAAGCTTAATTTGTAGCTCAGACACATCAATTGGAAGTCAATGAATGTTTGTACTCTGTACTGATGAATCCTGATCTTGTAAACAAAATTACTTAAGAAATTAAAACGACAGAAGTGATACCAACCTTTTATTTATCCCAGTCATATTCATAAAAATTACAAATTTGATGAGTCTCTGAAATGTGTGTAGGCATGTAACTCTTTGCATGGTCACCCTTATCTTTATATTGACCATGAGGCACAGTTAATGCTCAATTATACAGAGACAACAATCTTTTATGCAGTTGTTTGTACAAGTTGATAATATTAGATCATGTAGAGCTCATTCGGTGGAAAATTAATTTTATGAAGAGACTATTGTACTTACGATTTAACCAGTGCGTTTATTTGCCCTGAATTCGATTGAGTATGCTTAGGATACTTTGAGAAAGTGTTTTAATTCACCGAAAGCAAACCTCCAACAGCAACTCTTCAAGGTCTTCGAACTACCTTATCAAAACAATGACTTTTGCTTTCAATTTATTAATAAGCACCATCAGCACTGAATATCACTGTCGTGTTTAAATAACATTCATAGATGATCATTTTTTTTAAATATCTATATTTAGTGAAGTCAGATATTAAATGTTAGCATATTTTCATTGAAAAAAAGCCTAACTTTTTATCATAGTTGTGAGAAATCTGTAAGGTACTATTTGATTAATTTTTCAGCAGAAACTCATTACAATTCAAAGGGATAAATGTGTTATAATCGCAAATGTTCAGAATTTTTTTTTTATAAATTTTGGGAACCAATGTACATGTGAACAATGTAATTCAAGCTAGTAACTTTTTAAGAAAAACTATATATTAAGAGCAATAATCTGCTTACATTAAAATATAAATACAGGTTACATATTTTGTTTAGACCATTTTTTTTTGTTGTGGCAGCCCCGGTTGAAAAAATTAAGACAAGGGTGTAGATGATTTTTTTCTTAAACCAATTTACATAATACTGAAGATTGGTGTGCTGTGAATCAAACTTGGAAACGGTGTACTTACCCAAAGTGCTGAATAAGGTGGATTTCCAGACATACTGTATTAGGTTCAGAAATTTACCGGTATACGATCTAGCCATTCATAGTTTTAAGAAAATCCAAAGGGATCCTAGATTATTCCTTTCAGTGATTTCCACCAATTAACAGACACATGATTTCTTATTATTTTAAGTTTAATACATCACATCGACCTTGCCTTCAGTATGTGTTAATAATAAAGCTACTCTGAATCTTTGTTTATACCCTGCATTCCATAAATAATCATCCTCTAAAATATAGTAAACAATCAAAGCACTATGCAAAGATTCCCAATAAAATTTCTTTATTATTATAATTCATATCAAAATTGATCCATTCAGTAACTACATTCAGCATTTGAAGTTCAAATTCAAAATATTTCTACTTGTCAGCTATTGGTACAGTAAAAAAAAAGAAAAATTTTTTTTTTTAATTTATAAGGTATGAATGAAAAAAATCCCTTTGTCTACAAGAAAAAAAAAATCAAAATACTGAACCACTTTATTAAATTTAAAATTGACTTTGAAAACGTTATTATTTTAGAATTAATATAAATATTCAAAACGTTTGCATAGAATATTTAAATTAATTCTTTAATAAAAAATGTTTATGAGATGAGTAGTTACGTATAATTTGTTTTCACGGAACATCCCCAATTCCTACTCATTCACCTTGGAAAAGGGAAGACAGTTAAGTATTAATATCAAGTACTTGGCGTAGATTGAAATTTTGTTGTCCATCACCGTTAGCATTGTTTCATTAGAATGATTCTTATTCAAATCAATTTTAATATAGCTCTGCGAAGTCAAGTATAAAACCAATCCTTTTCAAAAAAATTTTTTAAAAAAACTGTTTGTATTCAATATTAAAAAAACCGTTGACAAAATATATTGTTCGTTTGAATACATAAGCATTGATTAAGAATACTGATTAAAAAAAAAAAAACCCAACGTTTTTTTCTGTCTGATGATCATTATATAATCCCCAAAAAATTAATTTTGATCTCCATGCTACCTTGAGTCACACAAATTAATTTTAATATGTACATAACCCCTTTGCAAAATTTGTCCAAGTCATAAACAATATATATATATATATATATATATATATATATATATATATATATATATATATTACAATGAAACTCCAATAACTCAAATCGCATTCACGACACATCGACACCTATAAAAACCCCAGACCCTAATTGCAGTTAATCCACCAATGAAAACGCTCTCCACGTCTTATATATGTGTGTATGCATCATTTTTATTTTTTTTCCGTTTGTTCATAGGTATCCTTTACCCTATTTTTTTAGCGTTATCTGCTTCTTTTGGGGAAAGCAATCGAAGCAGAGGTAATACTTACCCTTCCCAGTTCGGCACGTGGAGTAATAAGGCGTGTCAGAATTACCTACTTGGAGGAGTAATTTATGTTTCGAGCCGATTGATTCTGTTTCTTGCGGAAGAGCGAGGCCAAGGGAATAGAGGGAAGGAAATATTTCGGTTAATGTTACAGAAAGCAATGTACTTGAGCAAGCTGGAAGGACGCGTTATTTGAGCAAGGGCTGTTGCTGATGCTGGAACGTAGAATGGGGCGTGGAAGGCGCGTATTGATTTCGACTGATGCGTTTCTCGAAGATTAGATGGATCTGATTTCGTTATAGGGCCTTTTTTGTTTATGTTCCACGAAAGGAAAATTGAAATAAGAATTGATAGGATACACTTTTACTCTTTTGCTGTGCTGATAGGACTGATTGTTTGTTTGGCTGTCTGTTCCAAGCAATCTTTGAACAATCGAGGCTGGTTCATTTTCATTATTTCTTTGCTCTTCGTTGAGTATGGATGAAATTATTTTGTTTTTGTTATGATTATCTTAGGTTGTGACTAGAATGGAATCTGATCAAGAAATTGGGATCGTCGGATTACTAGAAATTCTAGACATGTTAAAAGTTATAAAAAATTTCAGATTGTGCTTATTTTTAATGTATTAGATTTTCTCCGAATAATTGTCTTAGTTAAAAGGTGTTCTTTTATGATTCCTTCTTCTAGAAGTTAAATAAATTAAACACATAGAACAAAAATATGAATTGGAGTATAGTAGACACCTAAATTTTTAAAATGACCTAAATTGCTAATTTATTGATGTGCTTTCTCATTTTCATTATTCTTTTCTTACCAGTAAGTATCGAATTAATCCCGAATTTGTACTTTTAATAATACAGTTTTTTACAAATGAGATGAAATTTGGATTATTGAAATAAATAAATATGTTGGAATAACAGAAATACTTGTTAAAATAACAATGCTTTGAAAAAACTATTTTATTTCTATTAACATTTTAAAATCTGGTCTTGAATTACTTGAACTCTTATTTTGAATTTATCATCAGATTTTACTTTTACTGTCTAATTCCCTCTAATAAAGATGAAGGAAATTTCTTTATTTTAATTCGTCAATTTTCAAAATTTGCTTAGTTGCAACTAAATTGGAAAGGGTTATTGAATAAATTTAAAGTGACACAGCAAAAGGATTCATCATGTGAAAAATATCTAAAGGTGACAGTATATTTGCAAAATACAATTGTTGGTCAAGATGTTGATTATTTTCATTTTTGATTCCATATTAAAATATATCTCTTATCTTTGCATGTACATTTTAATTTTGTTTCTGTCTCATTTAAAAGCTGAGTTATAGTTGTTTTAATCTCTTTAAAAGTCACTGTAATTTTCCCTTAATTAATTTATTCAATATATAGGAATTTGAAAAACATATTCCAGGCTCATTAATACATAACATTTTAAGATATTTTGTTTTGCAGCAAAGAAAAATGTCTCTTTTAGAGCCTTTCATATTAGAAAAATTCATAAGAAAGTAACAAGCCTAATAATATAAAAAAAATCCTATAAAATTTGCATTTAATAAAATGACTTCAAATTTACAAGTTATATGTATATAATATACAACTTTTTAAAATATATTAATAGAAAGGCAATGACATTAATAGAATTTAATGAAATGTGCAAAATACTTGAATTATAGCTATACACATGAAAACAAATATTATACACACAAAAATAAAAATACGATTACAATGCATATCAAATTTTTTTTAAAAAAAAAGATATTAAAAGCATTAATAATCTTTTAATAATAAAATTGTATTTTAAAAATTCTACTACGTGTGGTATACTTCATAACAAGGATTGACGCGCAGTCCTACGTTGCATATTTTGCACTAATATTACATTGTTTTCTTTCGCTTTTCCTTGTTTTAGTGCCCGAGACGCACCGTCTTCTACCTTTATTACCTTTACCGTCCATGTAAATTTTTGGAAAATGTCTTTCAGATATACGAAATGTTTGAGTGCCTGGTGTTTTTAGACTAATTTTTAATTTTCTAGGTTTTATGAACTTTTGTATAATCTGATGAATACCTCTGGATTTGAATTCCAAATCAGATATTTTTTCGCCTTTTATTTTGGAATATATTGCATTTGCATTTAAAAATGCCTTTATGTAAAAATCCAAAAAATAGGTTTTTAGGCAATTTCACAATTTTTCGAAATGCTGGATAATGTTTAATGATAGAATCGCAAGTGTTAACACCTCCTGTAATTTGATTGGACTCTGCAACGCAAAGTGGCTTCAAAATGTCCTTTCCTATCTTTCGGTATTATTTTACTTTTTAGTGTAATAGTATTATCGTGTATGGTTGATAATATCAACACATCTTTCTTTTTGTCCTTAATGTACATAAATTTTCCGATTCTTATTTTAAAAAAAAACTATCGTTCCACCCTTTTTAATATCAACGACTTTTTGCATTCCTTTTCTGAATCTCTTGACAGTTCCACACATGTTTTTGTTGTTTTCAAGAAGGTAAGGACCTTGGTTCCGTTATACAAGAAATTGATTCAGATATAAATTGTATCCTTTACCAGACAGAGTCGACAGTAGTATTTTTACTGCATGATTTATTTACTATTTAGACCTCCAGTTTCCAAAATCTAAGTATCCTTTCCAGTGTATTTATACAGCCGTGCCAAATATAACCCGTTAGCAATTTGCATAGCTTATATATTTTAATTCTGTACCTCGATCTTTTTGAGGGCATGGGCTGGCGAAAACCTAAACGCTCTTTCCATCCAAAAGCACTTTCAGCAACACACATATTTCTTTCAGGCGTAAGTACCGACTTGAAATTTTCTATTAATATGGTTATTAGTGGCTTAGTTTTCTCAACTTTTTTTTGCTTCAGGCTTGGAACTGAAATTCAGGATTTGTATAATTTCTAAGAATCTGTTCCTTTGCATAACCATACTAAAAAGCGATGTTGCAAACAAGGCGTTAGAGGAAAAAAACATTTTTTTGAATTTGTTTTCCTAATTTTACTCATTAGAATTGCAAATGCCAGAAAAATCATCATTTCCTCATTTGTCACTTTCTGAAAGGGCTTGACAGGGCAGCTAATTGAGGTCCCATCTTCATTTTGTTTCTTTTCAAGTATTTTCTGTGCAAAATCAATTGTTTCATTTACAATTCCATCTACAATTTTGTTATAAAGAGTGATTTAAAAATTCCTGTTCTTTCATGTTAGCACATTAATTAAATTTGGTCCAATTATCACTGAAAAGTCTATCTTAGAAAAGTGATTTTATTTCAGAAGACCAATTAACTGCAGGTTCAAGGCAAGCATGTAATGGTAATTCTTCATAATTATATTCTTCTGTATCTGAGAAAACGAACATTCTTATTCACTATAATTACTAATATCCACACTATCACTATCTTCACCAATCTAAGAATCACTTTCATTCATAATTTTACATGTTTCACTCCCTGACAGTTTTCTCGCTCTCTTAGCCATGTGTAATGAAATTAAGTTGAATATAACCTCACCATATATCCTTAAATTTCTACAAAACATATCAATAAATATTTCACCCTCAGTTCTGCAAATAGTTAGGTGGATGCCCTTTCCATATTATCCTAATGAAAAAATTAAATAAATAAATAAGAATACCGGTACCCTTTTAACTATCACGTGCACTTTTAAAGAGCCGTGATTCTCAGTTTGTTTGCATCAATAAATTTATCAAATATAAAAAAAAGGAAAAAATACAGAAGCGCAGAACAGAACTAATATCCTTACGTGAAGGATAAATGTTGCGAGATTCGATTGTTGTGTAAACCATTGCAATTTGGCGCCATCTAGTAGCATTTAAAAATTCAAATAGAGCGATCCGTTTCCTAATTACGCATACCCGACGCTGGGCCAGTAATGTTAAATGGAACTATTCGCGTGGAAGCGACGCTGGGCTGGTAAGATTAGAATCTTTGCATCGCACGCCCGAGACTTTTGTCGCAAACGGGAATAATATGAGCTTTGTGAACAAATATATACACTAACCAAACTTTTTTTCGAGTGTTTTTCTAATTTTGGCAAATTATGCATCTGCAGAAGAAAATTTACGTTAGTTCAAAAATTTCTCTTCAAAGGTGTACTGCTACCTTAAGAATAAAAATTTGAATTTTTTTTAATAATGAGATATTTATTCCTTTTTTTCAATATTTATACATATATATATATATATAGTTATATATATTCCCATATACATATAAAAGGGGAAAATAGTTCTCAACAACAATAGATACTTGAACTGCATACTAAATGAAGCAATGCAAAAAAAAAACAAGCAACCACTTTCTAAGCAAATGCTTATCAGTAATTGCTCGATAAAAAATTATCGAAGGATGTATTGTCGGAAACCTTTGCGATTCTTCAAACACACAATAATCTATATACTTTTTTAATTAATTGACAACAAAAATTAAGCTTAACGCGCTTTTGCCATTAATTTAAGATATAAGTGTGGACAAGAAATCAATCTTTTTACCTCTTTCATTCAAGTAGAAGTAAGCTCAAGCGTAATATATTTGATTAATGACGGAACAGATCACTATTTTCTAAATTTCATGCCCAGCCTCTTCTTATTTTAACTCGCATCCATTTTTTCTTCACTTTAAGTGCTTGAAATATTCATTCCAATGCGTTCGTTGCTCGTAGTAGCCAACAACAAGGGCCTCTGTGGGATTCAAGATCATTACGTTGAATGACTATCATTTAGGTTGAGGTTCTTTTTTTAACATTAAAATGTGAAAGCATTGAGATAAATCCATCATTTTATGAAGTGGATTATTTCAGTTTTTCCAACGTAAACAAACAAGGCTTTTTATCACATTAATAAAGCTCTTCTTCAAGTGGCTTAAGTGTTGTTTCAATTTTTACGAAAGTTAGGATTCATTTGGGAAGGATTTATTTTAATACTTTGATAATATAGCCACTTTCTTTCATTTTTATTACCTCGAGTATTTATTATATTTTAGATATTTATCGCGTAATATGTATTCGTTTAAGAAGAGTTCTCTTTTCTTGCTAATTTTTTTTTCAGATGGCACTTTGGTAAAGATATAAAACAAATTAGCTACAATTTTTTTTTCTTGTTGCTTTGTACCATTTTGTTGCATGTTTCATGTTTTATTATTGTTTAAGAAATTTCATTCAACTGTAAGAAGGATGGTACATTACAATTTCAAAAATTTCAGGCAAAGGTGTAAATATTATATATTTGGGAAAGGATTTATATCATGTTAAAATTATTAATTTTTAAGTGAGTAAAATCAGATACCAAGTATTATTTTTCAATTCTTGTTAATATTCTAACTATATCTACGTATCGTAGTTGAAATCTCAATGACTTTTGTTTACGTTTTTAATTGGAATTATTAGTTAATCTTGAAGTAATAGAAATTGAAAAGGAATTTTTTCAACAAGAATAAATAGAATAGAGGAGAAAAGAAGAGATATAATATTTTTGGACATATATTCACATCAATAAAGTGAAAAGAATCTCGTTAGTCTTACGCCGTCCTCAGTAACTTCTACCGTATATTAAGATACGATTTGACATATTCGTTGTGTAATTGGATGCTGCCCGTATAAAGTGGATTCAGTAATTTCTAATGTATAAAGACATATTTTTATACTTAATATATATGTAACAATTAGGCTTTAAAAATAACACAAATTTTGAACTATTAAATATTTTCCAAATACTTTTATTGACCATATGCTTATGCTTATGATAGTAAATTCTTATAAATAATATAGATAAACTAATATTGGAAAATCCAAAACTTTGCTGAATAGATTTAAATGTGATAAAAAACAGATGAAAAAATAAATCATGACAGTTAATTCTTATAAGTAAATATTTAAGGATTAGAAAGCAGGAAATAGATGATCGTTAAATTATATCCTATGATATAAAAAATATTGTAAGAAGTTTTACAATAATATAACTATCCACAGTGAAAGTAAAATTACTAGATTCTGAAGATTATCCTGAAAATAACAGGAAAATATCCATTTGCAATTTTGTGAATTTTTTTTGTTGAAAACTTTTAACACATTTAAGATTTTATAATTATACTTTACTGCAATTTTACTAAGTTCTTGTTTCTGACCGGATCAACACTTCTAATTCAATCTAATTACATTATAAGATACAGAGTGTTTATATTTAAAGTGACCCTATTTATACCCCTGTAGAATCCGTTCTGCTTATCGGATTTTAAGGAAACATGGCATATGGACCATGGGGAAAAGATTTCTTCGATAAAAATTGTTCAAATTTTGACTAACGGATTGCGCTTTTAAAAAAATTCTCTTAAAAATTAGTCAAACATATAAATTGACTTGCAGTCTGAGCCAGAAAATCATTCTGTGTCGTCTGTCATCGTTAATCAGACCTTCCCAAAAGATCCAGATTTAGTTGTAAAATTTATTTATCAGAACGGCATCAATAGCTCAGTTGTACTGTGTGAATATCGTCGTTTAAAGGGATTGCGAATAGAGCTCATGCCTAAGTATGGTTTGAAGATGATTATGAAATTTGAAGAGACTGGAGACTTGGGTGTACTGCAAGGAAGTGAGTTAAAACTAGTTGCGAATGAAACTGTAGTAGAAGTTGCTACTGCTGCGGTTGAAAGAACCTCCAGTCCCAGTTATTCCTCAGCAAGTGATCGATCGATGTAACGAGAGTTGGCGATTCAGTGGTCCATAGTACGAAAATTTCTGCGATCCATTTTAAAA
The DNA here is from genome assembly GCA_019974015.1 of Nephila pilipes. Classification (NCBI taxonomy): domain Eukaryota; kingdom Metazoa; phylum Arthropoda; class Arachnida; order Araneae; family Nephilidae; genus Nephila; species Nephila pilipes. The sequence goes on along the minus strand of BMAW01011069.1, from coordinate 252,718 downwards.
TGGTATCTGTTGAAGATCCAAGTGGTGCAAATGCAGCTACTTCAAGACCACCAAACATGCTTAGATTTTTTAGCAATTTTTGGCGAGAATTGAAGTTGATGACACGTGACATTGGAACATTTTATGGTCAGTTGATCAGCCTTTTTCTATAGAGGGAGCTGTGAATAATCAAAATAGCCACATATGGGGTGCTTCATCTCCTTATATCCTGAATCAACAGCCACTGCATTGTGTGATCTTACTGCTGATTTTATCCTCGGACCATTTTTCTTTGAAATTCTCAATCCTCAAGGTCCAAAAATCGTGCTCTGTCATGAATGCACTGTACCGTGAACTACTTCGTTAGCAGGTATTTACTGCTTTGTAGGAACAGTAATGTTTGCAGAAATTTGTCTTTGTGCAAGATGGAGCAATTCCCCACATTGGACGCCAAATCAAAGAACTGCTTCAAACTGATTTTGGTGAGAATCGTATAATATCTAGAGCTTTCTCTGAAGACTGACCTCATAGTTCATCCATCTTAAATCCTTGGGATTTCTGATTGTGGGGATTCTTAAATGATTGGGTTTATGGAGAAGGAATTAGGACTTTACCTGAGACGAAAACCAGCCTTATACACCATGTTGCTGAAATCCCTCGGAAGTGTTTTCGCGCCATCATTGAATATGTCATAATGCACTTTCAACACTAAACTCATTTCATTTGAGCATACGTTGAACACATTCTGCAATTGAATAAATTTTTAATGATTCTGGCAGATTTTTTACCTTCTTTAGGTACCACAATTTCCTCTTATGGACACAGTTTGAACTATTTTTATTGTAGAAATCGTTTTTTGATGGTCCATATTACACGCATATATCAAGTTTCATCAAAATTAAATTAGTACAATTGGTTCTTTAGAAGTCTGGATAGGGTCCCATTAATTAGAACCACCGTTTATTTAACTAAATGTTGAAATTTTAACATCTGATTTTGTAAATTAAATTTAAATTGATATGCGTTAAGATGGAGATTTAATATTGAAAAAAAAAATTATTACCTTCAAAAATAATAAGACGAAATTAAATAAAAAAATAAGAAAAGAAAAAAAAGAGAATTTTTTTTTAAAAAAATTACACATTACAGATTGCAATTAGGTGTTACATTAAAAAAGCATTAAAACTATAAAAGGATGATACGGAAAATAAATTGATTTATTCAAAAATTATACTGCTTAACTAGAATAAGAAGTTATTGCTGAAAAATAGGTTTGCAGAGAGTTGTATAAATATCCAAAAAATTGTATACGAACCACATAAATATAAATATAACCACATTGATTTTTCCTCGTTCTTAAAAACTATCCTTTTCTTCTGAAGAAACACCGAAATAAAGGTTCCAAAGAATTCCTTGCTCGGAATGATACTACTAGGAACATGGATCCTAGTAGGCTGTTTCTAAGCGAATAAATCACGGCATGTTTCACTTTGTTAAGGTTACTTTCCCATATATTCCAACCCCTGAGGCCATGGGTCTACTTCCACAAACGATTTGTGTCTACTTTGTATTGACTAGATTCAGATTCTGTGGTAGAATCGTTAGGAAGAGGAAATAACTCACCTTTTTGCCTACCTGCCTTCTAAATTCTTTTCTGTTTCGCTTGTTTATTAAGACTGGGATAAGTAGACTTTAGTAACAAAAACGTAACGTTTCATGGATCCATGTAATAAAGTAACATTATTGTTATTATTAGGAAAAAACTTTCCCAAACATTTAGCATCATTAAAAGCACACTGTACAAGTAAATATTTCAAGAAATAAAATACCAAATATTAAGTTTAATTCCATTTTCCCCCTTAGTTAAAGAGAAAATAAGTTGCTTATGCAGCTGTTAATAATTAACGTTAAAAATAATAACTAGTGTTACATATATAATAACTTATTTTACTTAAATTAATACTCTTTTTTTCATTTTTCTACAAATATAACTGGATTTGGATTGTACGTAGGATTTTAAAATATATTATTTTCATACATATGTTTAAGAATTAAATTTTTAGTTAATTTTTTTCATTTTTTTTGCGTATTAAAGTACTTAAATATACCAAGTTATGCTTAATAATTCAACTATTCGATGTCAATCTATATCCCTTTCATGAAAATGATCAATTATCCGAAATAATTCCCATTTTATATATACCAATGTATATTTAAAATTAACTAATGAATTTATTCTTTTAATTGCATTCCTTTCCAAAAATTACATATTAATTTGAATTTTTAAAATTATTCTTCTTAAATTTTGTTCATTTATTCTAATTTGCCTTAACTACATAGAGCTTTATAAATTTAAGAATTCAGCAAACGAAGAGCACCTGATAATATATTAGAAATGGTTACTCTAATGTTGTTTTATTACTTTATTGTTATTTTACATTTAAAATGTTTAATTTTCTGAGATAATAAAGTGCTGGGAATAAAAGATTCTCCTAAATGACAGGTACTGTAACTTAATACAAACATTGTATTAATGATTTTTTTTCCACATTGTGCGTCTAAATCAAAATGACATTATCGAATTTTTACTTGAAGGAGAATTTCATTTATAAATGAAACAACAAAAATTTCTCATTGAATTAATGAAAATGTTTCAAGAAGTCACAACAACTATTTTTCAACATTTACAGATAGTGAAACTTCTTTTTTGTCTGTTATTTACATCATTTAATGCATCTATCTTTGTCACAGTTCGTTTTCTCCAATGTCTCTAATAAAACTGATGTATAAAAGAAAGTTGCTCTCATATCGATTGCAAACATCAGTCTTGTTGAAGGATAGAATTGATCGGAAAGCAATTAACTGACAAGTCTGATATCCTAGAAAATAATTAGAAAGACACTTTTTTAGTTTTTCGTCTGTGTTATTTAATATTAATAATGCTGATAATAATTGTTACAATTAGCTAAAGTGTTTTATTTTCCGTAATTTTCATACATTTTTTATGCACTGAAAACATATATATTCGGAAAAAAAAAACAATAAAAGGAAACGACTTGTAACCAATAAAATTGAGTAAAGTCAATTAAAATCCTAATTTATAACACACATTATATATGTATAAATAATATAATATAAACATAAACCATAAGATACTAACTCATAACTAAAGTACCTCAGTTGTTTTTTTTTTTTTTAATTTGAATATCATGCACGGAAATGAGTATCGGTAAAAATAATACAAACGATTCAAATGTAAAATTAGAAGAAATGCACAAAAAGTCAAATTTTGCTGCATTTACTTTTTTCAAGAGGTTGAAAACGTTAAAATTATTTCACTTGTATATTCAATTAGGACATATAATGTAAGCACATAGTACGTTTCAGAGAAATTATAAGATAAGAGTTAAAAGGCAATGCAAAGGTAATCAATCATGGAAATTATTAATAATGAATGGATATCATTAATAATGAATAAATATTTAATGTTCATATTTAATACATTTTATCAAGCATATTTCGAATATGAATTTTTCAACCAAATATAACAAAAATTCACGTTAAAAAATTAGTACAAAATGTAAATTTAATTACAGTTACTTAAAATAAATACAGATATGTGTGTATGTAAGACCACTATGTATGTTTTACTAGCTATATAGCCGACTGTGAGCAACACAAAATTCCAATATGGCTTTATTAAATATATATTTTTTTAAAAATATTTATGTGCTTTAAATGTGTTCTAACAAATAATGTAGTGACTGCGGTAGCCTAGTGGACATGGTTTCGGTTCGTGGCCGGCGACTTTCGTTCAGTGGAAGGTACGATCCTTGGTCGCTAAAGACCCGCCGTGTAGCTGGGTTTGATGCACGTTAAATCTGTAGGGGCCAAAAGTCCTCCCGTTAGCGTGGTGTGGAAGTTAGGAGAAGTGGTGCCAGCTCAGGTGTCGTCCTCGTCACTTGACAGAGTTTCAAAACTACGAGATCCGTCACCAATAGCTTCCAGTGTGACGTTAATAGAATTATATAGAAGAATATAACTTAAATTACAAGTATTTGATGATAGACGTGGCAGATGCATAAAAAAAACCGGAAGTGTAAACTTAAAAGGAATTTTTCTTCGAAACCAAAAACCTTGGATTTTAATATAATGCATAATATCAATCTTATACAAATTTAAAGTTAAAAAAATCTTGAAATGTGAACGAAAAAGTCTGTGATGTATGTTAGTTGAACTGTCAAGAGTTCCACAAATTGACCAACCATTAATAATTTTACTGTTTATTCAGCACGCATAAACACACATTAAAAATGATCATAAAATCACATATACAAGTAGAATACAGTTTATGCTACAAGAGAATAGATCCCGCTAAGCAAAACTTTGTGTGTGTGTTGAGGGGTCAGTGACCTCTATAACGTGGAAACGTATTGCGCATGCGCAAACTCATCGATGTTGTCATTTTCAATTTGTTGTAACTCTACATATATTCCGAATACATTAAAAAAAATCCCGTCATTATGAGCAAATAAGACAATCTTAAAATAAATAATTATTTTAAAATATAGAAAGTTTTTCAAAAATAAATATTTCTATTTGTATTGTTTTAAATGCAATTATAAGATAAAACAAACCATATACGGTTTTAAAAAAACTGATTTGAAATGATTGTTAGATAACTTCACATATTAAAATGTATTTAGTATTTTAAAATTCTTCACTAAATTTAAACTAATTTTTTTCTTGCGTTTTAATTTCCTTTAAAAATGCATCAAAGAGAAAAAGCTGCAAGCAAAGCTTTGCAAAGAACAGATTTAGCAACCGAAGGTACGCTTTATTTATAATTATTATTAAATTACTCAATTAATTATAAGAATTAAAGTAAGCCGATTAAATGTCGAGAAATTGACAATTCTAAACATTTCCGACATTAAAACTAAAGGAAACGATAAATTATTAAACTGAATATATTTAAGCTAAATATAATTAAAATGAAAGCAAACGATAAATTATTAATTTGAAAATATTTTAGCTAAATATAACTAAAATTTAAACAAACGATAAAAAAAATTGGAAAGTGGTCTAGTACGTCAAAATTGATCTGGAACACCAAAACATCTCACCTAAAACAATAGCCTCTTAGGTGGCAAATAATTTAGAAGGTGTGAAATATAAATAATATTTCTGGGATTTGTTTAAAATTTATAGGACTTGATTAGACCTGCTTTTCTAGAAAAATACAATTTTCTTTCTCTGCTAAATATTAACTGATTGATATACTTCATATATGAGATACTATCTATTAACCTATTAACAATTTATGAATCAATTATGGATTGTAAATTTCAGTTTATTTGTTTAGAAAGAATGCTAAACACAAAATAATTATACATCTTTAATTATTTATATTATAATTATTTTACTTATATATGAAACATTTTATGGCCTCTCTCAATACATAAAAATAGAATAGTTTGCGTTTACCAAGGTTTATTGTTTTCATCAAATTAAATAATTATTTACATAATTACTTTTTCGATGATATTGTATTATATATTCCAAACTAGTAGCTACTAACTAATTCTGATATTTCTAGAAAATTACTGAACTCATTTAAAATCATTCTGTGAATTTCACTACATTCAAACAAAATAAATTTAATATATTACTCAACCTATCGGATTCTTTCATTTCTTTAATGTAAGGCTTAATCTACGAAACGAATAAACAAAAATCCTACATTTCATAAAAATGGAATTTTATTCTTCTCCCTAGTATATCCAAGAAACCTTCTAGTGCATCAGACTTACAAACCGATACTCTCTGTCCACCAGCAATCAGAAAAGAAAGAAATAATGAACAAATTCAGATGCCTAGTCACATCTTTCCCTGTGGTCCATTTACCTTGACCACTGCAATAAGAAAAGGGTGAAGAGGAGTAGGATGCAGTATGTAAGGCAAAGAAGATGAAAGGGAACTACAAGCAATCCTCTACTCCCCTCTCTCCATCATCTTCCTTTTGAAGATGATTCCAAAAAGGAAGCCTTGGAATATATGCTGAGGGGTTGAGAGGGTGTATGGTTACGTGATGTTAACGTATAACCAACAGACGATTTCTGTAAGCCAAAGTTTCTCTTCCTCACTTTTTTGTGCCCGTAAGGGAAGCAGGATGTTTATAAGTTTTCAATAAACGACTGAACGTGCCTGGGATGAGAAACCTCGTTAAAATTAGATGACTGTATCAAGAGGTGTTAGTTTAGAATCTCTATATATTTCTTTTATTTGTTCATCGCATTTTTATATATATATTTTATTATTTTTTCCTACTCAAAAATGACTGGAAAGATATTTCTTTTCGTTATATTCGTTTCAAAGAACCTTGTCAAAGTGTTTTTACTTTCAACTACTATGTGAAGTGCTTAAACTTTTCTGAAGTTTAGGACAAAGAATAAAATATTTTACTTTCTATCTTAAAACTACGTCCCTTTGCTATCTTTCGACATTTAGACTTTCTTTTTATGTATATTCTTTTATACAGTTATATTATTAATGAAAAATACTTGTTAGAGTATCTTGTCTATATATTTTGTTGCAAAAGATAAGAAACTCAAGATATGTCATAAGGAAACTTTTTTCTGTTAGTTGAAACTAAGAAGAATTCTAAAATACCTATTGAATATTTACTTCTTTTACCGTTAGTAAGATCTGTAAAATGATTGGAATTAAAATCTAGACAATGAACTCTTCTGAAATAGTATTCAATTAGAGAATGTGTTAAATTAATTTCAATTACACAAAAATTTAAAAAAATAAAACTAAAAGTATTATAATTCACTTTATTTTGTATACACACACACACATATATAACTATATATATATATATATATATATATATATATATATATATATATATATACGTGTGTATGCAATTAAACTAAATTAAAAATTTTATCCGCTAAAATCTAGAATATATAATCCAATGAATGTAAGAGTACAGAGATTTAATTTTCAGATTTTCAGAGAAATATTTTGCTTAAAAATAGTAAAAAATAATCGCAAACAAAAAATAAATGAAATGTATTATATGTATTACTTTTTTGTATTTAATAATACTGTACATATCTTTATTTACAGGACAATACATATCTTTATTTACAGGATAATACATATCTTTATTTACAGGATAAATTCAACTAAATCTTCAAAACTCAGAAATATAATACAATAAATATATAGAGAAATTAATTACCATGTATTCTTAAGAAAATATTTCTTCCCAAAAATTAATCTAACACTTACTACTAATTCAAGGGTGGCGATTTAACTTTCTGAAAAGTTTATTGCATATTTAAGGACTTCAATATTTGCTTTAACTAGCATTCAGAAAATAAGTTACATATGGACAATGTAGTTCAAAACACTTTATTAAGAAGTATGCTACAATGTAAGATAATACAAATACATTACACTAATTCTTAGTATAATCTCTAGTCACTGGAGACATTTGTCGGAATGTTGCAATAATTGCTCGATACTCTGCTATTAAATATAGCTTCTTCGTCTTAAAGTCAGCTTAGAATATCTGTATGAACCTGATTGTCACTGGAAAATTGTATTCCCCTCCGAATGATCTGGTGGAACAAATGAAAGACGCAGGGTGCCAGATCAGGGTTGTACGGTGGAGACTGCCGGAACTCTCATTCCAAATTGAAACAAATCCAGTATTTTGCTTGCCTTGTGAGGTCTTGAATTGTCGTTTTACGGGACAAAGTTTTTGCTTAACTTTCAATGTCACTTGTTATTCACAGTTTTGAGCAAACTTCTTAGTGTTTCGTATTTCAATTTAGCATTAATGGTTTTACCCTTCCCCGTAAACTCGGCGTAGACAACTCCTTCGTAATAAAAAAAGCTGTAGCCTTGACTTTATCCACTGATGAGGAAACTTAGATTGTCTCATATCTGATGTGCTCTTCGTATAATTTCGTAATGTTGCTATCTATGGGAAAACAAGTGTAACTTACTTTTTGAATAGCCGTTAAAATGTTAAATGAGAATTTTAGTTTTTTATAATTGGTCAAAAATTACAACAAATATTATGAAAAGGGTTTATAAAAATGTTACTTTGTTATTTTATGTATTAGGACCTTCAATTTGTTGGGTGAAATCATAGCGTATTCATGTCACCTTTCATATTTTGAAAATTAATGTTACACTCATGAAAAATCATTTGTAAGCATAAAATATTTACGTTACAATCATTATTTATTTTTAGAACATATATATTTAAGTGTTTTTATATTGCTTAGTAATTGATTGTATAAAACAATAACATTTTTATTAATTATGAAATTTTATAATAAAATAAAAATAAGAAGCAAATTTTTTTTTCGTATTTTGTACCATATTTTTTTATACGAAAAGCATTTTATGGCTAAGTACTGATAAAAAAAAATTTAATATAGTAATATATTACACGCCGTCTCTTTCTCTTTCTCTTAAATAATAAATAAAATATTAAAGAAACCTAAACTTACAAAAACGAGACGATTTGCTCAAAAATCGAAATAAAAATTCAACACCATGAAAAATTTATCAAATTTTGTTCTTTTCTTAATATGCGCGCGTTTCTTAAAATTAAATTATTGTCAAAGGTGAAAAAGGTTTGGGAGAAAACAAATCCCAAAAAAGAGCATTAAAATCTCTGAAAAGATTATTACTTTGTATTTAATGAGCCTAAATTTAATTACATTTCCTTTTTTATAAAAATGCAGATAGCAGACGAAGAAGAGCATATTATGCCTCAAGAAACAGCTGAATTTTCTGAAAATTAAGGTAAAGGTAAGAAATTAAAGTTTTGACATCATATTTTTAATATTCTTTTTCTGGAGTCTTACGCTTTTTTCAATATATCCCAAGGCATATTTCAGTGGATGGAGACATGAACTGACACTTAAGAACTGAAAAGGTAATTTTCTTTTTGCCTCTAACTATGACAACCATTCGTGGTAATGAAAGTAAAAGAAGAAAAAAATTCTGTTTTTTTTTTTGTGTCTTATCTAATTTGATTGTAACTTAGCTGTATATGCATACTGTGTGACTAAAAATGTGTTATAAATGTTAATTTAAAACTGTTTTTAAAACTAGCGATTTTTCAGGTATGCATTGTTAATAATTAATTTTCCTAGAATAATTTATTCTTTATATCTCAGTCATTTAAAAGTTGAATGGGCTTTTCATTGTTGAATTTTAAAGATGAAAAAAAAAGACAGTCATAAATTAAGTAAAATCTCATGTTCAGATTTATTGAAATGTAACATAATTTTTAAGAAAACCCAAACTGGGGGAAATGTATGCCGTATGTATAATTATCCATATTGAGCTAAAAGTATTCATAAAAATTTTAAATGGGATTTTGTAGCCAAATTTTAAAGTTAAATAAAATTTAAATTGAATTAAAATCCCCTCAAATCTCATTGTTTCGTTTGATGTATTTAAGCACTTTAAGTTTGTAAGAAAACACATGAATTATTTTTCAATGAATCTAAGTGAATTCATTTCGACTCATTGAAAAAAAGTTCATACATATGAATTGTAAAATAAACAATGCTGTTTTGATTTGTATATAATTACTTTCATACATTTTGTTATCTCCCTCCTGTAGAGGACGCATTGTGAGAGACTAGTGTGTAACATGTTCATTTGCAAAATAAAGGAGAGCTCAATACGTATCCCGGGTGACAAACACTAAGTACAAGCCACTCTATTCTGTAACATAACGTAATAAGAGATATAAATAAATAAATTTGTTTACATTATTTTGCAACCAAACCTACGCTTCATCTGAATTTAAGGACAAAAAAATAATAATAAGGTTTTATTAACTATAGAAGTGGTAAAAAACAACAAAAAAATTAATTAAAGCTTGGTTAATATCTCATAATTGGTGTAGAAATAAGAAAATATTTTAAATCTCAGATATGGGATTGCACAACCCACATCAAACAAGAGATACGTAAAAAGCATTATATTGGAATATGACTGCGAAAGGAGTGAATTTAAAATTTAAATAATTTCCTTTTGTTTTATGCCTTTGCTTGAAATTAAGGTTTTTCGTAATAATTGGAATGTATTGAAATAATTTTAAATATGTTATTCCTGCGAAAAGACGTAAAAGTAATTAGATCGGACTGGAATGTGAATTAAGTGAAAATGTCCTTTTCTAATGTTGTTATTCCAAAGATTTAACATTACAATATTCTCTATTACAATTAATAGCGAATACTGTAATGAATATTTTGCAAAAGAAATTTTCTAGAATATAATAGAACACAGGAATTTGAGGGTGCAAAGGGAACAAGGATCGGAAGAAAGAGATGAGCTAGACAACGAGAGTCAGACAAAAATGTTACAAGAAGAGACAATTTAGACTAGAGAAACTAACATTTGAAATCAATAGCAAAATTTTCCCAAATGTAAGCTAAAAGCAGTATTATCCTTCAGAAGCAAAGAAAAAATAATTTGAACCAAGAAACCGCTTCGAAAAAGTTCGATTTACAATTCATTTTAATTTTATTTGAAAAAAAAAAAATCAAACAAGTTGAGCTTAAAGAAGTTTATGCTAGTCACCTATTAAAATTCGTACCCCTTTGAAGTCACTCAACTGATCGCCAGAGAATCAGGAGAAGCGAATAAATATGGTTTTGATAAAAATTTACTTTTAAAGAGATTTAAACTTTGCACAGAGACGTCCATGAAATTTTTTTATCCATGTTAGAGATTTAAGAATAGATGAGAAGACTTTGTTTTCAAAATACGCAAATATTTTAACTCATGGTTATCAGGGTTAATAGTAAATGATTTCAGTTATGTCTAACAGAATTAACTGCCAAATGTCAGTTGAAAAAAATGGTCTCAAATCTAATGTGAGGACATTTATTGACAATCTTGACCAACATTTGCAAAAGCAAAGGAGTTAGCCAGAAAATTAGATGAATGCGAAAACATTTGAATTTTCATCCACATTGATGATCACGGAAATAAAATCTTCAAATTTATAAATCATTGTGGTAATCCTAAATATTATTCGTGAATGAGTTAGATGTCATATTATCATAAATTTAATGTAAGGAGAGCCTCAACTAAGAGCGCGAATACTAGAAATAACGAATGAAATAAACTTGGAGTTTTCAATTCAGAAACAGTACCGAAAAGGAAGAACCGAAATGTTTTTCTTACAATTATTTTGGTCACGTCCTAAGAGATAGCCTCTTTCCATGCACATTATTTGGAGATTCATTACACTGCACGAAATACTACACAAAATATAAAAAGGAATCAAGAATGTGTATTTTAATGTTTGTGACCATGATTCACCGTACTTAATAGGTACTTAAGAGCTGCATTCATAATTGACAACATGTTACTGCTGTGCTTGATATGGAATTTTTAAGTCATTTATTGATATAATCAGTAGCACATAACTCAGGTTAAGTTTCTATTCCTATAGCATGGTAAGAAAGCATTTAGAGCAATTCATAAATGAAAATCCTTAAGTAAATATTAGGTTTATGTTTCATTAGTAGCATTACTCAAATCGATACTAAAATTAATTTAGAAAATGGCTTATCTTGATATACTTAGTTATTCGTGAAATAGAAATGAGTTGTAAGAAAAACGGATTGTATCTATTCCAAGATATCTTGAGAGAAACTATTTCGTTTAAAAAGTAACTTTGAAACTCAGGGAAGGAAAATTACAAAATAATGAGGACTGAAACAGTGTGTAGAAAAGACTTAGCACGAAGATAAATAAACTAATCTGGAATAAACAAAGTTTATTTAAATTAACGTAAGCTCCACTTCAAATGGTTTTTTTCCTTCGAATTTTCTTGAAGTAGCGATTGCTTTTCCCCCTTATATTTCCTCACCCATTTTTCAATCGAGAAACACGTCTTGATAATTTCAGTTTTGGCTTTATTTTGGCTTAATGAGTTTCTTGTAATGAAATATATCTATATGTTTTCGATCTTAATTGTATGATCATTTTTGTGTGCTGTTTTGTTCTAAGAATGTATAATTAGAATTAAATAATTTACTCAAAAGTTTTGAAATTTCTCAATACCCATAACTAAATAAATATCAGTTCTAATTAAATTTCTCACTCTTTTTTTTAAAAAATGTAATAGGTTTTATTAACGTCACACTAGAAGCAACACTAGGGCTATTGGTGACAGACCACATAATTTTGACTCTCAGTCAAGTGACAAGAACAACACCTGAGCTGGCAATTCGACATGATTAACGTGAATCAGCTCCTTTTTAAGTCGGGTCCTTAGTGGCCTCGAGGTTCGAACCCACGACTCGACGCATACCACTGGCCTCGAGTAGGTGACCATGACCATTAGGCTACTACATCCGCTGAAAATAATAGGAATGTCGTTGATAAATTGTAAGTTACAAGATATAAATTTTCAAATAGAAAAAGTAAATGATGTGTAATTTCTTTTACTTTAGTAGATATTAGTCTTTATTATTTGAAAGAGGAAAGACAAATATTTTAAGATAGGCCTTCTTTTTGATACTTAAAAATAAACATTAAACACATTTTATAAATAAATGTAAAAATCTTTATTGTACTTATAAATTGCATCATATATAAACTCGCATTTATTACTACACATTCAAATATTAGTACTGCATTAAATTTAAATAAAAATTAAAACGCAGGAAATACACAATTGTTTATCTTTTATCAAATATAATGGTTTATCCTCACAATTCTTTAAATATTTAAACAATCTTTCCTTTAAAACTTATCTACAAAAATATATTTTCCTAAAATATATAATAACAAGGAATAGTACGCATTGCAAAAAGTATTAACTTTTAATTTTAATTACTATGTACAGTACATTTTGTAACAAATCTTTGCTGGACCACATATTAAATATTCGAATAATTACTATTCTAATTTAACTGTTTAAATATGAACTATAACAATTCCAAGGTACTTAGTTATTTTATTCTCGCAATCTCCCAGAATTTATCATAACGTAAGAATTTATTATATCTTAAGGTACAAATATTTTAAGTTTTCCTTTTATGAGCAATTTTGTTTAAACGCACCAATACTAACCCAACTAACTTTGCCTATAAAACAATCTTACACGTAACGTGAACTCCCTAATAAGCCTGAATACATTTTTGTTACAAAAGAGCAATGCTGGAAAATGAAAAGAATTCATTATCTCGCCTCCAAGTCCAATAGCTGCGAAAATGGCTAACGCGATAGAGTTATTAATCATGTACATTTCACTCTCATTACGTTCAGGAGAATGCATATTCTGCCTGATTTAAAATCCTCTTTCCAGTGGAGCAGCTTATTACACCAGGCTGAAAGAATTACAGGAGAGGAAAAGAGAGAAGTTGTAAGGCTATGTAACTTTTCAGAATGGCTGTGTTCCCTACGCTCAGAAAATGATCTGGATTGGAAAGTTCCGCGAGATACTTTAAACAATGAGATAAAGTATATATGTTGGGAAAATACAGAGGTGCTTATATTCCGCTGAGTATGTAACGATATTAATGCATGTATAATGTTTCCATTGCCATAAAATGCTTATTGAAATAGTTTTAGAAATGTGAGTGAATTGGGGCGTGTTAGACGGCTTTATTGCATTTCTGTTCCATAAAAATTCATGAAATAATTCATATTAATACAGTAATAATGAAATACAGTGGAGAAAATGTCCTTCTCCTTATAGTAAGTATTTTATCCTGTTTACTTTGTCTTTTAAATATACAGGAAATAATTTAAAGTTGTGTTCATTCTTAATTTTATGAGAATAAAGAGTCTAAATTGATTAAATATCCATTTATTATGCAGAAATGAACATTTTATTTTAATGCTGAAATATTAAGAAAAAAAAGGTCATTCATTGTATACATCTGATCAAGTTCTTTTTACAGTTATTAGAACTCGAATAAAAACAAAAAAATAATCCATTTTCATACGTAAGGGATGTAGCTCAATTTAGAAAAAAATAAGAAGTTGAGAAAAACTTTTATTGGTGAAAAGTAAAAGAGAGAGAGAGATTTCATTGTAAATGTATGCATTGTTTTAACAAAGATATATTTTTATTTTGCACTTTACTGAAGCTAGTAACACACATGTTTTTACAAAGAATCTTATAAAATATCTATGAGTATATGAACAAATTGGAGACATGGAAAAAATAGTGATTGTTTAACAAGATGAGTTTCTCAAAACATAAGCCATAAGTGCATTTTGCGAATTTGAAAACAAATATGAACTGTATTTATATAAAAATATTTCTTATTTGTGAATTTCAAACCTGTAGCATTATGCATATAATAAATAGTTAAAAACAAAATAATATTATAATTTTCTTTCAATAGTAATTTCCAAAAGTTTATGTGGCCGAGGTAGAACAGTGGTCATGGTCACAGACAAGCAGGCAGTGGTTTTCGTCAAGTCGCAGGTTCAAGCCTTGATGCCACGAAAAACCCACCATAAAGCTAGAGCTGATTCATTTTAAATCCGTCGAGGTTCAATGTCCTTCTTACAGCATGGTGTGGAAGTTAGGAAAGAGGATACCAGCTGAAGTGGCGTCCTCGTCACTTGTCTAAGGCTTAAGATTACGAGGTCCATCTCCAATAGCTCTCGCGTTGCTTCTAGTATGAAGTTATTGTAAACAACCCAAAAGTTTATACCTTAAGAATGTTTGGTAATGAAAATATTAGAAATTAATGATGTAATTATAAAGTACATATACTATAATTTTGTGTCAAGCAATCACTACTGAAAAACTATTATCTAAATATTAACCAAAAATAAATGTAGTGACATGTATATTGTATATACATACTAAATAAGACATGATTATATTGTATATACATACTAAAAATCATGCAATTTTTCACTGAATGCAATCACTTATTTTAAATTGCATATATATATATATATATATTATATCTTATGGATTTGATCAATTGCTTATTGATTCAGCGTTTGGAAAAAGTAAATAAATATTAATGCATTTATTAAAATTTCAGCGATTGGCTATCCTTTGCCATTTTTATTTGAAATTCTTAAATGGGGATTAAATAATATGTCTGAAAGAAAAATAAATGTTTCTCTGTTAGCATTTGAATTTCCAGTTTAATAAATTATGCAACATTTGTTGAGTCATAAGAATTTTAGAAAGGAATAATTTATTAAATGCATTGGAAATCCGTTCCATTATTTTACATACTTTAGTAAAGAATTATTGAACATTGGAATTGCACAAGAAAACATAATGTTTGAGCTTAAAACTACCTTTTCTTCATGTTTTAATTGTAAATATTTGTGCAAAGACAAGTAAAATGGAGTAACAATTTTTCATGTTTTACCCGTTTTGTAAAAGATCAAAGTTCTTAAAAAGATTGGGAAACTGTTTCAAAAATGGCTAAATTATCCATTGAAGATTTTCAAATAATGAGCTTAATTTTGCATTGTTTCGTGGTGTTTCATAATTGGTGGTATTTCGAAGGAGGCACAAATCAAGAATGAAAAGGTTTTAATTTTTAAAAAAACGTGAATAACAAATTACTTGCTTTGTTATTTAATATGTTCAAACAAAGTACTTACAAATATGGTGGAATTATTTGTTTGTTTTGATTTGAGTTATGCATTTTCTGTTTATTATGACACTGTTTGTTTAGAATGATTTTAGCAATTCTGTTTCGTTTTTAGAAATATTTCTTATAATTTTTCAAATAGAAATTTTTAAATTTAATCTGTGTAACTTAATTTCTGCTTAATATTTGAGAAGTTTAAAGTACTGTTTGATAATATTAATATCTTAACTCAAAAATATTTAAATATGTTAATTTTCTCTCAAAAGATGTCATAAAAAATTCATAACACATATAAATAGTCATTTCAAATTGGCATTTGATTCATATTTTCGGCTTCAGCAAATTTATTTTATTGATTTTTAAAATAGTAACATTTTAAATTATCAGGTAATAGAATAAATGTTGCTTTACATTACATCCAAAATGGTTTTATATTTTACAATTTAAGTAAATTTATAAGTAAAAAAATGGAAATAATCAAATAATTCATTTTTTTTAAGATATTACTTTTACAATTGCCCTTATAGGCCCTTTTTGAAATATTTAATTGTTTATTAACTAATGAAATGAGAATATCGTAACATACTTTTACTAACACTAAAAATAATGATGAGATATACTTTTTAATAATACTAAAAAATAATTTTGAATAATTTCTTGATATTTAATTGAGAATATAAGCTGTATATTAAAGTGCTGATAAATGTTTTTCCAACTTACATTGTTTACTTTGTTTTTTAATTTGCCGAAATCTTTAAATCTACTCATTTTAAAAGCAAATAAATTATTTACAACGCATGCCTTTCAAGTAATGTTTTATTATTCAACGGATTATTAAGACATAAGAAATGTTAGAAATTTAAGTAAATTTTAAAATTAATAAGAAAAATACACCTATTTGATTAATTTTGAAAATAAAAAGGCCAGGTTTTGCCGAATATTGAGCAATTAATTCTAATCCATATTAATTAATTTTTCTATTCAACTATTAATTTTGTGAATAATCATCAGCAATAACAAAATATATCTAAATAGTAATAATTCAGTTTTTAGTAAATATTTCGGTATTGAATAACTAATACTCTGAAGAAATTTCTGATACTTTTAGTACAATTAAAAAAATACCTTTTAGATAAATGTAATTTAAAATAATGAAATAGTATGAATCAATTCATTGTCAAAATTCCTTTTCATAATCTAAAGAATATTTAGTACTGTTATTTCTCAAAGAATTTGCAAAATGTGTATCTTTATTCTCATTTAAATTCATTTATATATATATATATATATATATATATATATATATATATATATATATTTAATTAGCTCACTCATATATTTAAAATTTTATAAAAATAAATAAAAGATCTAAATGGTCTTTAGAAATAATTATAAATGATTTCTTTTTCAGTGAATTAGATAAAACCTGGAAGCACTAAACTGTTTGGAGGAATCAAACTTCAATTATCTTCTTCAAATTTAGTTTTAAGAGTTTTTTCATCACTTTTTAATTTGTGTTTTTATTAATGAATATGCATTTTACTACTTCAAAACATATAGAGGAGAATATTTTTCCTGTTATGGATTTTTTTCAGGAAGTAAAGTTATTTCTAAGTACAAAAACTAAAATTAAATTTAAATGTTCAAAATGCAATAGAGATATCTCTTAACTGAACTTCTAAAGTAAGTATTAATCATTAAAGTAATTTCACAGAATATATCCTATTTGTAGAATTTTAATTTAAAATAATTATTTTATAATGAATAAGTTAGTTATATTTTTTTTCAAAAATTACAATTTTGGCATATCTATAGAAATTAATTATTAGGTAATAATGCTTCACATAAAAAAAAGTAAATTTTATTTAATGTTCGGTCTGTAATGATAAACAATAAAGTTAATTTCTCTCATACTAACCGGTTTAGGCAATCTTACTTGGCAATAAAATTAATTCCGAAATTCTTTTTTGACTCATTCCATTTTGCATGGTACATTTTGTATCAGGTAATTAATCGATGGGTTAATTAGAATTTTTTCTTCAGGGAAAATTTTTATCCATATTTATATTTTAAGAAATAAGAACTTAATAGCCTATTTTTTAGATTTGTTATGTCTCAAATGTTTTCTCTTAAGGTAGAAAAAAATAAAATACTCATAGTTCTTTCGGACAACACTCACAAATTACCATGTAGTTCAGATTATTATATTTTATTTGAATTACCAATTGACAAAATTCCCAACGTGTGTAAACGTTGGGAATTTTGGAAAAATAAAATTTTACGAACATTCCTTTTGAGGCTAGCCTCTGCAAGTTTTTTGCGAAACGATATTAAAGTATATTTGTGTTAGGTAAAACTGAAAATATTTTTTCATAGTACCGTAGATCTATTGTAGATAGCTGTGATTCACATATTTCTCCGAGTGAAAATAAATTAGAAATTTGAAAGTTTGTAATATTATATATACTATATAATTTTATATATACTACAGGTTCTTCACAGGCATACTATTCCAGTTGTAAAATGTTCAAACTAGTTGATAGTTTCATGAAATAAAACCTTTCTTATCCAAACACACTTAAATTTTTTAAGAAATTATTGAATAATATATACTTTTTTAAATTTGGAATGGTCTAATAATATGTCATGTTATTAAATAATATGTATTTTCTTAGCTTTTCTGTCTCAATTTAATTATATGAAATGTGTACATTGTGATACACACTAATATTGTACATAAAGCAATATCCAATATTATCCAAATTAGGTATGAATAAAAACATTTAGAATAACGAATCTCTTTACTCATTTGGATCTTAAGAAACATGATGCTATTATATACATCATATGTTATATGATTTATAAATTAACATATAGACCATAGGTAGCAGTATACAAATTATTTTACTGATATATTTCAATAGCATGCTTTGTAAGACTTAAGATATATGCAAAAACATAAGCGATTATTATTATAAATGGAATATGTTTCATGAAATAAAATATTTTATGCATATTAACAGCAGGCATTTAATGGAATGAAGATATATAAAGAAATTTATAATTAAATCAGTTACATTTTTATTTTAGTTAATGAAGAAATTTCCTTCTCTTGCTTACTTGTAAATGATATTCTTCCAATCTGCCATGTAGTAATGCAAATAAAAAGGAGTTTTCCTAGTTCATTTTACAAATCTATATTATTTTCAGTAAGGAACAGAGCTTAAATTTGAAATTTATCATACTGAGGACAGTTTTCTTATAATCAATTTCTTGAATCTTGATACATCTCCCACCGAAATTAAATAATTAATTAGAAAATAATTTGGAAACTGACGAATTAATTTATTGTACACCTGCTAATAAAAAATTAATGATCTGAATATTATTTAACAATAATTAAGACGAGGGTGTAATCTAATAAACTAATTTTAGAAAAAAATATATTATAGTTAAGTTGGGAAAGAAATATTTTTGAAATTCTATTGCAGCAATTTAAATATCCAATACAGCAAATAATTTCCTTACATAAGGAAAATTCAATTTCTTTTTTAAATGAAATAATTATAGTAATAAATTTGATATTACGTAAAGCATAGTACGATTTATTAAAAAAACTATTACAGCAACAAATAAATATATTCACATTAATAATATTAATGAGAGTGGATTAAATTATTTCAGGGAATCTGTGCTCCTTGTTAACAAAGGTAGCTTATTTAACCGTGTTTCAATGCTAGTATTGTTTTCTACATGGTGTCGGACAGCTAGAGAGGTTTAATGGTCATCCATTCTCTTCTCACATCACGTGTGAGCTGATAACGGTATCTTAATGGATTTCACATTGATTTCTGATTTCTGAGAAAGTGCTACTCTCGCTTTAATCAGCAGATGGGAACAATTAATCACTCAGGGTACAGCAAGTAATATATAGCATACAGCAAGTATTTTCTCATTTTAATTTAACGAAGTTGAATATATATATATAATTTGATAAATTCTCTCTTGAAATAAAGTTGAAAAACTACACCTAATCTAATGAAAGCAATTACTTATTTTCAAATATTTAAAATCTTACGGAATAAAATCTGTTTTACAGGGATACATTTTATTTTTATTAACTGAAAACTCCGATTTGTATAATGAGGAGTATTCATGACACATAATTTCTTAAAAGAATACTTCTATACTTGAATAAGATTCCGAGACAAAAATGAGCTCCTAACTTTAAATCTCTTAAATGTTAGGAATATTTCAAAACAAATAAGAAACTGCTGTTTTTTAATTTGATGAATTGTTAGCAGTTAATAAAAACAAGAAATTACTAGAACTGGCTTTTGTTATGAAAATAAATGAGTACTACGAATGAAAAGAAGATTCGACTTTTTTATTATAAAGTCTTATACTTGAAACTTCTTAATTATTTCTATTTAATAGTATTACACTAGTTGAAACTTTTACAAATATTACAGTTTTTCTCCATTGAAACATTAAGTAATAAGTAAGTAACTACTTAAGTTCATGAAAAGAATATTTGTATTATTTAAATATAAATATAGCAAGATATGTTTTAAAACACCTAAGAATTAAGCATTGTACTAATCAGAAAGTTAATTTAGAAAACAAACTTTTCTTCGTTATCCTTTAATTAATGTAATTTAGCATTAGCTCTGAATATAGAATTTAGACAAAATTAGAAAAATAATTAAGTACACAATAAGATTTCTGGGTTTAGGTAGCAAGTTTTTTTGTTCAAACAGCTTTTTTAATAACCCTTTGAGTAGCAAAAGTACAATAGCTAACTATGAACTTAAAAATGGTCATTGAAAAAGTACTTTATGTCAATATTTTCAAAAAATAATTATTACTATCATTCATGTAAAAGTATTTTTCATTTTAGTACATATTGTTCAGTAAATGTATTGAACAGTGTGTTTTCTTAAAAGAATAATATAACTCTTAATGCAACTCATCAAAGTTTTCATTATTAAATGTCCACTTATACTATATTAAAATAGTATATATATATATATATATATATATATATTATATCTCTTGAAATGTTAATATCACTGAATAATAAAAAGTCAAAAACATGCTTGGCTAGAATTATAGACAAAATCACAGACATCACAAAAACACTTGAAACTTTTCATATTTGTTAAAATGTTTATATTATTTATTGTACTACTATTTATATGTAAACTTTGTTAATACATTCAACTGTTACAAAATAAAGGTAATAGTATGAAAGAAGTTTCACCTTGTCAGTAATGTATATGTAAATATTTCTTTTAAATTCATCGTTATCGCATTCACATGAATGTGCGACTCTGAGCTATTCGCGATTTTCTCTTCAATAACCTTGGGGATTTAATTGAGATTTATTGCAGGAAAAAACAATTTCTATCCAATCCAAATGAAACGTGATTATGTTAATTAGATGCAGGTGGAAATAAAGTGAAGTGATTCAGATAGGAGGTATATAAATAAAGGGAAATTTGGGAGATAGAGAAGGGTGTGGTTAACTCTGTGTGTATTTCTAGCAAGAGACCAATAATATCAAGAGTAGTTATTGGCTATAGCTGTCACAGATGATTTGACAGATCAAAGCAACCGCAACTGGCAGGATTTTGGTAATAGCGTATTATTTCAATAATATTGGAATTGGTGGGTTAACCTCAAGACCTTGAGAGAGCTTTAACACATTAAATATTACATTACAATAATTTATAAATAAATAGTTGAGTTGGAACAGACTTGTTTTTGTATTTGCATCAGTTATTGACTTTTAGAGTTAGTTAGCATTTATGTATATATGGCGTCAAGGATTGAAAGTAACGCTAACGCTCATAAATATGTGATAAAAAATAGTAATTTCAAAATAATTATAATATTATTTGAACAACAGTATTATGAATAAAATGTATGTAGTGTTGTACACAGATCATTGTATATTTTTCAGATAATACTATAAGGTATGTATGATATATACTATTCAGTACGATTATTATATATGAATATATATCATACACATCTATATACAATCTGAGCTACAAATCTACCTTTCAAGCATCTCTGTTACCTCGTTTAATTTTATGCTTTCTATAAAGCTATACAGCTGTGCATATATGTAGCAGATAAAACAGCAGCGCTTAAATTTCAATGACGGAAAACGATATAAGTGCAGAATAAATGCGTATCAAAAAACATAAATTTTCCGGCACTTTATCCATATCCTTCTCATGATCGATATACTCTAGCGTTGTGAAGTCTATGCATCTCGAAGGTTAGGAAAACCTCTGAACAGACATGTAATAAGTGAAGAGATCAAGTCTATTCATCAATCAAGCTTAGGTGTCACGGCGCAAATTTTGTAAGACGGAGCCGTAAATCCTTGAGAGGGCGAAGGGGCTTAACCTGACCCGTAGCTAAAAAAAAGCGAGAAAAAGTGAAAGAAAACGCTTGTTCTGCAGAGTCAAAGTGAAAATAGACTTTTTTAAAGCTAGGCAGAGAAGAAAAGGAATTGTTTCAAATCTTTCGGTGCGTGTTCAAAGTTATCATTCGGTATTTATTTCTGTTTTCTCATATCTTTTTTTCATTCCTCTTTCGTACTTTTCCCAAAACCGTTTTTCAAAGATAAAGCGGAAATTCGAATAATGCATCCATTTTTTTCTCTCTCCTTATTCCATTCACTTATTTTTTTTTACGTTTTGTACCTCACATGAATGGTTGAGACCCTTCTCTTAAATTGTATTTCTTTTCCCTCCTTTAAAAATTGTTTCCTTTCTTCATATAAAAAAGAGCTAAAATTGACACATTACTGTAGAAAAAGTAGGATTCAATATAACGCCAAATTTTCTCTTTAAAATTCTGAACCTTCAAAATTTTCACCTGATGGCACCTCTACTGTTAAAAAAAAGTCCACTATAATAATATTGGATTGATATAAAATGCTACGAATGAATTTTTAAACTGTTATAAACAGCATAGTTGGTATATGAAAATATTTGTTATCATTTATTAAGTAACATTTATTTAAATCTGTATCATATTTTGTACAACTTTTTTGTTGCTTAAATATTCTGGGAAATCTCAGTTGTATGCCGAAAGGGTTTTGTGTATATTAATAATTTTGGCACTAACTTTACAGTGAACTCTTTAGAATTAATACTTTGTATGTAATACTATTTAAAGGCGAATTAATATTTTTACTTTCTTTAAGCAAAAAATAAGCTACTTTAAAAAATTAACTTCTTAAATGAATACATTTGTGTTGATACGTTGGAGTTACTATGAATACATTTTTTAGAATATAATTTTGCTTCACACACACAATAATATTTTGTGAAACATGTTCAATCAAAAGGGATCGTATTTATATGGAAAACATTCTTTTGAATTATTTTAATTCTTTAATTCTTTTTTTCTTTGAAAACATTCTTTTGAATTATTTTAATTCTTTAATTCTTTTTTTCTTTGAAAACATTCTTTTGAATTTCTTCTAAACTGCATTGTTAACATAGCTATAATGGTTAAGTATTTTTTTTATTTCATACTCTGGAAAGTATTAATAGAAATACTATTAATTAAAAATCATTGTTTTCATTTGCAAATAATTTACTATTCTTGATTGTATGTCAAATTTTTAAGAAAATGTTTCGTTTATTTACTCTAACAAAAAATATACAAGCATAACTAAATGTACAAGTTTTTGAAATGTAATCTAAAAATTCAATACCACTCTTAAATATTCACCATTACATTTAATTAATATTTTCTATTGTTTCTCATATGGAAAATATCAACAAGTTATAAACGGATAGGTGGGTTGTGTGTTTGTATGTTTTGTCCGTATTTATGCTTATATTCTCACAATTAATGTACTTATGTTAAAAAAGAAATACTCTATTAAATGACACAATTTTGTATTTCTTCATTTTTGGTTGTAATTCTCACCAATATGCAAGCATTAACTTTCTTAATGATTAATGGAATTAATTCATTTGTATGTAATTTAAACGCAAGAAATAGCTAAACATGAGGTTCATTTATTCAGTTATTAAGGACTGGTGTG
>BMAW01011069.1:215181-225282 GCA_019974015.1 Nephila pilipes | reverse complement strand
ATATATATATTTATGCGAAAGTGCATAAAAATTACTAAAACATTGCAAAGACCATAAAAATATTAAAGAAGACAAAGAAAATCAAAAGTGAATTTTAAATTAGTTTTGTGTCAGACAATAAGTGGAATTTTCAATTCTGCAGGAAAATTATAATGAGTTGTTAAATTCACAGCTTTCAGAAAATAATAATCTGTATTGCTTATATTTTAATAGAACAGTTAAAGATACAAACAATACCGTGTAATGTCAAATCAACAAATAATATGGAATTCGATGCTACAAATTGTTTTTGAAAATATTTTTGAATTCTATGCACTTTAATACTCCAATAAGAGGATAATTACAGTGCATAGACACCTATGTTCTGAAAATTATTGGTTAATACAAAAATGAAGCAATTATAAAACTTGCGTGAATTAAATTAATGATTTAAAAATGCATTAATATTTTTATTATATTTTTAAATTATAAATATTAAAAAGATACCGAATAACACTCATCGTTGCATCTTTATATTATAATCATTGATAAAATTGTTTCAATGAAAAATAGCAATAAAATCTATATCGACGTATTTTCTTACTTTAGTTTGATCCAACTTATTACCATTTAGGTATTATGAATCATTGAAACTTTATATCAATGAAAATGATTTACTATTAGTTAATTAAAACAAGACTTACTAGTACTGACTTTGCTTTCGGTGGAATCCTTAGTTATCTTCAAAGGATTATTTTTTATAAATTATATTTAAAACATATTCATATAATACATTTCTTCAAAATTTTATATGACTTGAAAGTGTTTTTTTAATATATATTTAAATTTATAATATATTATAAATTCAAAACTTCTCAAGAGACTAAACACTAGAAATATAAATACACGGAATTTTTAAAATATCTTTTACAAAGAAACATCTATAAATATAGCTGTTCATACATATTTAACTAAATATAATGAAAATTTCAGCTTGTGTGATGCATGCAAATTTATATTGAGCGTAATTAAAATAGAAAAATTTTCACCCTAAGCTAGTCTACAAATTTGCTTTGTAAAATTATTCGCAACTAACAAGTGTGCAAACTTTCCTACAAAATGAAATTTTGAATATATATTAAAAAATGAAAGTTTTCTTGATTATTAAAATATCAATATTTAGATCAATGTTTGATGGGTCAAGCGGTTTGCATATAAACTATTATTTTTCATTAGCCAATTTATTTCGTTTCAATCAGGAATCAATATTTCATTCAGTATGTTTATAAATTCCCATAAATTTCATAAATATGGATATAGTCGGTAACTTTCGAACATTTCTAATTTCAGTATTTATCAATTATTTATTAGAATCAGGTTATCTTTGGTGAATTGAATAATGCACTACCTAAAACCCTTTCAGGGTGACTCACCCTAGCTTTCAGCAAGATGATTTAATATATTATAGAGTTTACAGTTCTTGAAATGCGGCTGAAAAGTATTTCAACGGGACAAGGGAAATAATTGCTTTGCTGCTTCCTTTCAGTCCTGTCACACCCGTTGCCATTCGGGACGCCTTAATATTCTAGAGAAAGGGAAAACGGGAGAAATGTTTCCTGATCACGTGATTCAGCGTCATCAGTCTTCATTACCATGCATCTAAAATTTCATAAATGTTTACAACAGTGTCATGTGCTGTTTCCTCGACGGTATCTCGTTTTATGTTGGCTACCTATAAAACCCATTATTTTTACAGCATATGGGGATGTCAGTGGTTAAAAGGATTTATGCCGTCGTATCAGTTCTCGACAAGTTAATATCCTTTGCTTTAAAGAGACTCACTTTAAATCTCTTGCGGGTTAAGAACAGCGAGAAAAGCAAAAGATTTGCCTGTATGCTTGTTTCGATCGATTTCTGAAGACAATAAATCTTGTGTAGGTATTTTAGAAGTTACTTATAAAAGGCCATTTGTCCAGCATTTTACTTTTATTCTTACGGAACGATTATAGCTATAATTAAGGACTAATAATTAATCGGAACTTTAAATAATTTATTTTATTCCAATTGAACTAGACTTATAAAACCACATACGTATTTTTATTTCACAATTATGCACAACACTCTTTATTATAATAATATTAAGAATCCAGTACATTTGATGTGCTTCATAAAACAATACTTAGCTAATATAACTATTCTATACATACATATTATTATATTTAATATCTTTAACATAAGGTTTTTAATAATTTGCACAATATAGGGTAAATTCGTTATTTTAAATGAGTGCTATTTATCATGGAAGAGATTAATATATTTTAACTTATGGAAATCATCTTACAAATTGCATATATTGATTTCGTAGGTTTTTGGTAAGGTCATAATCCTTTGTAAATAGCAAAATTTACTTCCATGGGAGATATTTTATGTTACTAAACAATAGATGGATATAAAACAAACATCAAAGGTTGGCATCAAATTAGTACACAAAGAGAAACGTCAGACATGGTAAAAACTAAAGCAAAAACGAGAGATGAAAAATGGCGGTCTAGGGCCAGCGCCAACTTTTATGCCCGAATAGAACTAGAAAGTCCCAAAGTTCTGTTAAACTCAACAAATTAAAGGAGTTCTGGAACCTCATAATGTATACTCAATTATGTAAAACGGAGGTTTAACAGTTTTAGTGAAAATTGTACATAATACGCACACGAAAGTTAGTAGGTATGATTTGGTTGAGTGTCAAAAAGAGAAAGTGTGACCAAAAATGGAAAGATAGTTAAAAAGAAAATTGGAAAAGGATTTCGTTGGTTCTGCATAATTTTCCCCTCCAAAAAATGTACCCTTGTAAGCGTCTTTCTAGTTATATAATTAGCAGAAGCAATGCAAGTTGTAAAACTTAAAACTATTTCTTTTAATTTAAAATGTATCATATTTTTAATTAGTAAAAAAAGTTTTAGTTTGAAAATTATTTCTATATTATATATAATTATATTAAAATATTATATTAAATATGATTAAAATAAGGAATAAACTACAACTCTTATCACATAAAGAAGTAAAAAAAAATAGCTTTCAGTAAAAGCATAGTTTCAGTAACGTGGGATTAATATCAAAATTTAAAACACAAATTTACAAATTTTCTCCATGTTTCCACACAATATGACAGTAAATTTAAAAAGTGTTACAAAAACTCAGTTAAGTGTTGAAAGTGTTTGACATATTAGTGAATAAAATAAGAGTAACAAAACAAGAACACTGTTGTTGTGATTTCTAACATAATGTTGTGCATGCTTAAAATATTTCACATTTCTTGTTGTTGCTGAGATGTATTGTGTATAACAAATTTAACTTTGATTGGAGTTCAGCTCAATAATTTTGTAGCATGACATCTTAGTCTTTCGAGTTTAAAAATGTAAAGCATATTTTATGTGGCATTACCTAATTTAAGATTTTACAATATAAGATAACATTTTATACATAAATAGTTGAAATTTACTTTGATTATAATTTAGAACTATTTGTTTACACACAAATAAGGTTCACAATTAGGTATTCAGAGACAAACAGGGAACAATACTATAAATATGTAAATTAATCATCAATTAAATTAAATACCATTTTAATATATATTCATTCTGTTCTTTTACTATTCTACTTTGCAATAATTTATTCAGGAAATCTTTATCCTCTATAGGAAGAAATGTATGATCAGTTTTCGACAAACTCAGCCATGCTAGCCTACTAAATCAAATCCCGACACAGTTATCTTTACACCATTATTAAGATTTATTTATTTATTTTATTATTATTATTTATCACTTATGTTTCATTTAAATACATTTATTTTTTCAATAAAACTATTCACCAGAGACGTTATCTAAAACCAACTTTCCTTAACATCAAAACGAAACATTTTTATAATTGAATTTCTATTGTCAATTATACAATTGTACAAAAAACATAAGTATCATTTCACCAAAATATTTATTTAGATTCTCATCTGAAACAAAACATTATATTCATTATTTACCATTTTCATATTTTAACTAAAAAATATTATGTTTCATCTGTGTAAAAAAATTATATAAAGGATCAAAATTATCTTTTAAAGGTTTCATATCCATTTTACACTTTTAGATAACCCGTCAAATTGAAACACTATTGCAATCTTTTTCTAAATAGAGCACGAATTTTAAAAACCGAATCAAAATAAATTTCAATAAAATATAACACAATATCAACATTCTGTTTTTGCTTTTGAGTTTTAAAAACAACGCTTGATTTTTAATATCTAATAAATTCAAAATTTGAAAAAAATAATACGCAACATCACACAAATTCTATATTTTCTAATGAATACAAGTGAATTAAAATTCAAAATAAACTCATTTTAAACAAAAATTATACATATATATATATATAAAATTTTTTTCAACATTTTTGAAAACATTGTAAGCAATCGAAGTAACATATAGCTATCGAAAATACATTTTTTTTTCAATAAGCATTCGAGAGGAATATTTTGTAAAGAAATTAAAAATTTTGACCTTTTAAATGCATTGTGCATGATTTAAATGTAACGAAACAGTGCTGGTGCTAATTCCTGTAAAATAATTAATTTTAATTTACAACTTTCACAATGTTTTGAAATATATATATATATATATATATATATATATAAAACTCGATATGATATACTTCATTTATGAAGTATTTTATTTTCTGACGGATATGTATAGTTGAGTATTAATATTTAACATAAATGAAATGCATTTAAGCTTATAAAGATAATGAAAATCTGATTATTAATTACTTATATATCGCATATGTATACTGATATATATGCAGAAACTCATTAAATGCATTATTTGTATGGAATTCAGGATTGTTTCTTTTCCTACTGCCTAGCTTGCGAGAACCATCAAAAAAGTGCTCTGACAAAGATGTTTTCATTTCCCCCTATTTAATGACTGATACTGTAGGTGTAAAACTTGTGTAAAGGATAACAGGACACTTTGTGTATCTTCAGCGGAAGCCCCCCAACTACCAGCGTGGAGAAAAATAGGTAAAGCAACAAGCAGTTCCAGAGAGGAGGTGAACATATTGCCACATTCGTTGAGACAAAATAATAGCCACAGAAATATTAGACGTATCAACAAACGTTTGTACTGCACGATTTCTACTCTAGGAATAAATACCATCTCTCCTATTGTAAAAATAATATGATAGCTCTATAATTATGAATATTCCATTTGGTTAAACTTAACAGAAAAGACGTTTCGTTATTACTAAGTTTTTATATAGCCTTCACATTTATTAAAATCATATAATTATATTTTTTTCTTGGAATTTAAATATAAATAATGATAGAAATTAAGCGAAATAAATGATTTCTGTCATTTTATTTATGTTTACTATAAATGTAGCTCTATAAGAAAACACTTCGCAATACTATTACAGATTTCATATGTAACAAATTTTAGATTCCTTCATAATTCATATAAGTTGATTAAACTCAACGTAAGATACTTTACAGCAAATGCTAAGCAAAAAAAAAAAATTGAAACATCAGCATTTCATTAAATTTAATTCGCTTATTTAAACATTGCCTGATAAGTATTATTCTCCGTCCCTGGAAGAAAAATCTTTTTTTTTTTTAATTTCTGAGACCTAAAAAATGCTAATGCTTTTAAAGTGAATTCCTTCTTGATATTTAATGAAACCAAACTTTAAAGACCAAGGCATTTAATTACTTTTAGAAATCCGAAACGTTCTTTAATATACAATCAAAGTTAATTACTACATTTTTATAGTGTATTCTAAATCTCATTACTTGAAGCCAGAAAGAAAACTAATTAAAATCAAA
Source organism: Nephila pilipes (assembly GCA_019974015.1). Taxonomy (NCBI): domain Eukaryota; kingdom Metazoa; phylum Arthropoda; class Arachnida; order Araneae; family Nephilidae; genus Nephila; species Nephila pilipes. Next base: position 219,437 of record BMAW01011069.1, on the reverse strand, counting down.
TTTTAAGAAATATGCCTATAACGGGGTAGTATGCTTTAATCGTTATTAATCAATAGAGAGATAAAAAAAAAGGGACCATAAGAACCTCGGAGAATTTCTTTCGTCTTTAAATCTGAATTGCATTGTGTGATTTTTTTTTCCTTTACTTTATTCTCTTGCATTCATTTTATACACCTGATCCCAGCACTCGAATGCCTTTTTTGACGTCAATGGGATACCAAATTGCTGGAGAAAAGAATTTATAAAATTAAATGAAAAAAGAAAATATTTAAAGTAAGCCATTCACGTGTCAAGTTAGAGTCAGATTTTAATTGATTCAGAAGGAGGGGAAAAAAGGAACTCTTTAGTCAAACGAGTTTAATCAAAATATTTTTTCATTCCATGAAATGCAATTTTTTAACGCTAATTTATCGTTTTTTATACTCTTCTCCGTTCCCTCGCAACGCCAAGCTTTTAAGGTCTCAAGTGTACATATATACCCAAATGCTTATCCTTTTTTTTTTTCTTCATTCTTATTTTTTTAACTGCCTTTTGAAGATGTTAAGAAGCTCAGTATAATGAGTCCTTGGAACTAATTACCTCATGGTTCTCCCACGTATATGCAGGGGAGACTCATATTATTCCTTTGCTTTATCTTAGAAAAGAGAATTTAATGCTTTCAGCTTTCGTAACATTAATTCGTGGTTATTCGCTCCAGGGATGGCCTATAGAGATTTATTTTGTTTATCGGGGTTTATTTTCTAGATCTCCTCTCTTTGGGTTCTCTTCAAGTAAATGTTTTGTCCTCTGATATCCCTTTAGTCAAGCGCGATTTGAGTTGCAAAGTGAATTAAAGAATAAACGAATAAACAAAGAAATCCTTAAGCAAATGAAATAACCTAAGACTAAACGAATTCAGCGAGGAAAATATTTAATCAGTAAACAAATCCCATGCAGTTGTTATTCTCTAAGCACTTTTTACAACTGCTGAATTGGAAATAAATCTCAAATTGTTTTTTGTAGTCACACGAGACTGTTTCTTTGCACTTCGGCTTCTAATTTTTAGAGAAGTCCTCGAAAGGAAATAGTTGTTAGAGACATATTAAATATTCTGTTAATGTATTTTATACGTTGAGACTATTGTTTGAATGTTTCATTTAAATTAAAATATACTGTGCCAAATCAGTTATTTAACTCGTTGCAAGTAATTACTAATATAAGTTTAATATAATACAAGTTTGATACTAATATATTTTTTTAATATAGTAAGTAATTACTTTTGATATTAATATAGTTTTTCCCCTTGTTAAATATTTAACAAAATTGTGTTATTTGTATTAATGAACAAATAACACAGAATTATTTATTTTACACATTTTCGATTTTTAAAAATGAAGACATGTTACAATATTTGAATATCACAATTATAAGCTAGAACTATTAGAAAATATAGTATTATTTAGACAGTAAAAAGTTTTACTTGAGTGAATTTTTAAGCATAGATTTTTATATTTTAACTGTCATATTTTTTCGCAGAAAAAGTTAATAGGAGTGTAAGTTTAAATATGATAATATATTCTTACATTCCAAATTTGATAGATTTTGAGATTATAAAATATAACAATAAGTCATAAAAATATATTTATGTTCATTATAAGCTTTTCAATGATTTCAAACGTTTTTCATAAATATAAAAATATTAAGAATCTCACATAATTCCTTTAAACTGTAAACCTAATTACGATTCAGTACTCATTACACTTTCAATTTTATTCGTATAACAAATGTGAAACAAATAAATAAGCAACATAATAAATTATTCCAGTTTATGTCCCAGCTTATTATTTTTCTATGGGTTACGGTTTTAAAAAATCTTTATAAAATGAATCAATACCATTGATGCGAAAATAGTATTTTATACTTTGCTCCTCTTTATAAGCCCATTTATTCTTCTTATTTCCACGATTGTAACATGTAACCGAATCTTGATTGTCTGAATTGTCCTGTCAATATTATTTATTCTTTTATCTTATAGCTATTCACCGATACTCGAGACATAAGTAGCTCATTATGACTCTGAATCGATCTTCTCGGACCATTTGAAGAAGCGTCGTTAATCGAATGCTAGCTCTTTCTTAATCTAGTTACTGGGGGTAGGTGGACATGCAATTAGTGCTTCAGAAGCAGGAGCGGTCGAATCTCTACTCGCTTACTTAATTGCTTGGGTGGCTCACTCTGAAGCCTAAAGGGCAAGAAAAGGCGCTGAAGATTTATCTGGTGTAAAAAGGAAGAAGCTTAACCTTGTTAGTGGAGTCGGAATGCGTACCAAAGCGAACCGGCTTTACTTTTAATGGAGTAGGTGATTTAAGGTGGCTTTTGAAGCATGGGGTTACAGTGATGTGTTAGCAATCTATTGTAGACATTTAGGTATTCAAGTGAAAATGTTTTGTAATTATGCTATCGTTTTAGTAGATTGATTTTATATTCGTTTTAATATGATCTCATTCGTATTCAGTCATCTTTATAGAAATAAAATCGGATTGCTGTAAGTACGATATAATAATTTATAACTTAAAATTTCAATGAAATCAATTAGAAAAATTACTTTTTTATTTTAACATTTTAAGCAAAATTCAAAACATTAGAACATGTTCATTAAGAAGTTTTAACTTAGTTAAAATATTAGCAATATACGGTAAAGCTTTAGGTTCTCCGTTACAATTACTCAGGTAAGTGGTCATTCTAACAAAACAATTGATGAAAGACACTTCAGTGTCCATATGTACTCACATTTGTTTCCTCCATTGACCTACTAAGCGATTTATTATAAGCCATTTACATCCATACGCATTCATACATACAAAAGTGATGAGTTGTTTAGCTAGAAAAGAAATGATAATAACACTAAATATCAGGAAATCCAATTCAAAGTGTACATTTTCTTTTTAGTTCTTATAGTAGCATCAAAACATTTTAGGACGTGTTTTTTAAGACAATGTTTTCAAAAAGCATTTTACTACTTTTAATACAAGGCCACGATGGTCTAGTGTCATGGTCACTAACCCGTGGCTGCTGTTTTTGTCAAGTCGGGGTCTCAAATACCAATATCAGTCAAGATTCCCTATTTAGTGGGGCTGATGCACGTTAAAGCTTTTGAGATTCCAAGTCTTCCCATTGGTAGAGAGTGGAAGTTTGTTGTAAAAAGTGTCATAGCTCAGGTGTCCTCCTCATCACTTGTAATATGATTACGAAATTCATCGTCAAGTGGTCTAGTGGTTTTCATCATTGTATCATTAATAAAATGATCCTTCAATCATTAATGTTTATGCATATTAGATGTTTACATACATGCATATTAGGTACATTTTTTACCAGAAAACATTTAAATAATGAACATTATGATGAGCATTATCACATAATTTTTTAAACATCTTATACGTAATGTACTGTAAAAATTTCATAATTTATATTTAAATCTAAAATAAATATTAATTAAACTTTTAGAAACTGAAGTAGCATTTTTTTCATTTACTTTTTAAAAATAAATTTACAAACTATAGACTATGATATTGTCATGGGTAAACCAAGTGTTTTCAAATCATATTTCCTAAGAAATTATAATAGCCACTTGTCTTTTAGGGAAAATAAGTAACACGAAATTTTTGAAAAAAATAAATCTTGAAATTTTCTGTTTGATTTCGCAAGATAAAATTCTATTTGACTTCAATTGATATTAAAATTAATTATGAATGATTGAAATTATCTGCTAAGAATTTATAATACTTCTTTCTTACTATACTTTACATTCCAAAATAAGTATACATTCCAAAATAAGTATATATATATATATATGTGTGTGTGTGTTTGTGTGTGCAACACAGTACAATATAAGTTCTTTATAAACATGTATATAAGCGCTAAAAATAGTTTCTGAAATACATCGCTTAAAAATTAAGCTATATTTAAAAATAAACGTGAAAACTAATAATTTTAAAAATTCTTCCTCTTACAGTAGTTTAAGAAAACTTAAACATTAATAAAACATGCAAAAGACAAATCAAGAAAATTTAGACATTAAGGTCAAAATATGGATAAACTAATTTAAATTATCCTTCCCAGATGCGACGAGTAATTTGTGGTTAAACTAAATTTAGAGGATTAGAGAATCTTATCTTTCCTTCTCAGGAAATTATTTTACAACACATTAGTAGGAAAAAAAATAAGAAATGCATAGATTAAAGAACAAATTTTAAAAATGGGATAACAGTAGCAATAAA
>BMAW01011069.1:210181-212681 GCA_019974015.1 Nephila pilipes | reverse complement strand
AATTATTATCGTGACTCTATTGTAAGGGTCGCAAAAGTGGTCGATATAGAATAATTAGGGTTCGATCCGATCTATAGGTCGATGAATGAATACCAATTTTATTCAATCGCAAATTTATTGACAGCCACGCAGAATGTACTACTTCTTATGGAATGCCATTTGTATTCACATTATAGTAAGTAGGTTTTTGAAACAGATTATAGCATATTTAATTTCTGATTTCTGTAAATTTTTTGAAATAATTATTTATCTTTTTTAACAGTTTAAAGTATGCGTGTTTTGTGATGGGTTCTCATTCTCATACTTGTGAGAAATGATTCTTGTTCCTTTTTGCTACAATATGGCCCAAATTATAGCACAATCTTTTAAATTACGACTGTTTGATAAGTTTTGCGAGGAAAATTATGAACTATCAAACCAATTACTGTTACACACCAAAATATGATAGCTGTCAAGAGGTGCATGTTTACAAAAACTTGATGAATTGCTTAAACTGTTACATAATTTTTCGACTGAAATTAATTCAGCCTTAAGTGAAAAAAATAAAAAAATATTTCTTATTTAGCCAATGTATTTGCAAAGTTCAAAGATGTTCAAACACGTCACCAAATAAAAGATATTACATTAATTCAAGCACGAGTAATTATTTAATGCTTTCAAATTAAATTAAACTTGTTTAATACTTCATTGTTACGTAAAGATCTTCTATAATTTTGAAATTTACAAATGGATGTGACCGAAAGTACATTTTAGAATGTATTATCACGCCACTTTCTGCTCAAATTGAAATTAACGAAAGTCATTTATAAAATGAAGCCATTGAATTATTAGCTGACCTTGAAGCAAAGATGCCTTTTAATAATTTAACAGTGAATCCATTTTGTATGAATATAAAAAATATGCAGAAATGTCCTTAATTTCTAATACGGCATATCCCTTTTTAATTGCATTCCCAAGCTCATATATGGTTTAATCTGGCTTCATTCATGTTAATTCTATTCTTATATAGAGAAATAAATAGAATAAGGAGCTCTGAGGCGAAGTAAGACTGAAATTAACAAATTTTGAGCCAAAAATTGCTAATCTAGCTAAAAATCATCGAGCGCATCCTTCTTATTGATTTATGTAAAAATTTGATTTTGTCGAAACCAAAAGAGAGAAAAAACTTCATTGATTCAAAATGATTTAATTTATTGTAGAAACAGATTTTTTTTTTCTTTTTTTTTATATCATTTTTGTAGAGGGTGTCGATAAGAGAATTTTGAAATTTTTGGGGATCGATGATCAAAAAACTTTAGTGACCCCAGTTTAAATGTGAAATTTACTTTTCCTTGGAATATGTATTATAGTTTGTGCTCCTTACCTTCATTATACATAGATAAATTTAAGTTGTGTCAGTAAGATTCAAATAGAAAGTAAGAAAAATTATCACTACACTTAGAGAGGACTAATTGTTGAAAAGAGCTGCCTTATGAAAGATCATACACAAACAAAATCTTAATTGGTTACTGATTTATCAGTTATGATAAGTAAACTATTACCGCCTTAGAATCTTGGTGAAGACATTGTGAAACTGGACTCGTTTGTTACAAATCAATAGGAACCCATGGTTCTCCAAAGAAAGTAGAATAATATGATCTACAGGGTATGCTTAACATCAAAATCTCACAAGAAGATTGATCTAATATTTTGTAGTCAGATGAATTTAAATTTCATGTACGTTAATTAACTTATATTTGTTAAGAAAGCAGCACTTGAATTTCAAAACTATTTGAAAATATCTTCATAATGTTGTTACAACTTTTAGGTGTTTAGTTCATTTGTTGTGATGTATATGAGACGAAGCATACCTTCAGAAATTACTTACCGTTAGAGCAAGAAGGAGGCTGTATAATAATCTAAGGATCCATGACAGCCGATGGTTTGGGTTAAATGGTCATCTGTGAGGAGAACAATAAACTAAAACCAGTGTGTAAATGTACTCGAAAACACCTTGTACACAAAGATATTTTTCACATTTTTAGATATACAAACATGGGTGAAATTTAATTCCAAGATCAAAATGATACCTGCCATAAATCTACTACAACTGCAAGGTAGCTTAGGGATCATAGAGCAAATCGTTTGATTAGCCCTCGCAGTCTCCAGATATCAATCCCATCGAAAACTTGAAATACTCTGAATCGCAAGGTTGGAAGTATTCAATTACTTCAGAGGATACAATATAATGTTCTGCAGTAAGAACAGAACAAAACAATCAATGCTGAATATTGAAAGACAGTAAATATCAGGTTACACACAAAATAATTAATGCCGTAATTAAAGTTAAAATAGACCCAACTAAATATTGATTTTTGTGAAAATAAGAAATATATAATCATTTTTATCACTGTGGCGTTATATTCCTCTTTCTCTCTCTCTCTCTTTGTATATATATATATATATATATATATATATATATATATATATATATATATATATATATATATATATATATATA
>BMAW01011069.1:175730-210171 GCA_019974015.1 Nephila pilipes | reverse complement strand
ATATATATATATATATATATATATATATATATATATATATATATATAAAACTTTCTTTCTCTTCCCGAACATTTTAGAATAATGAGTTTCTGTGTTAAAAGCAAACATATATTGAAAAAAGTTACATGAAATTAGAACATTATTTCAATTTAAAAATATAATTCTTTCAGAATTCTCTAAATCTTATCAGATAAAAATGAAGGTGGTCCCAAGTATACGACAGTTCTTAATTATTCATTGTTTTCTAATATTACTCTGTAAATGAAGCAGTCATTAAAAACGAATCCCCCAAACTCCTGAAGCTATTTCCTTTACTTGAGATAAATAAATTTCCTTTACAGAATATGCAAATTAGTTCGACCAAAAGGCTTAATACCGCTAATAGCAAGAAAAAAATTCGAACACTTTTAATAACAATGCTGGAAAAAAAAAAGATTTTCCTTTGATGCTAATGCAAGTATAAAGTGTCTGCACAAAGCATTTGCAACTTGAAAGCACGAACGTTTATTCCCTCTTCCAATTAGCTTTGATTAAAGCATGTAGTTGTAACTTCCCACCAACTCTCATTGGATTTTAATAGGATCAGTTCTTTCTTTAATGATTCAAGAACTCTAAATCCACCCAATAGCTAGTGGTTACATAAATTGGTCGTGAAAGATCCAATTTTTTTATGAAAAAATGAGAAATTGTAAGCCCCTTAGGATCTAGAAATGCGATTCAGTTGTTTGCTTGAGACAAATGCATGGGATATATATTCTACTTTAGCTGATTTTGAGTATGGAAATTTTACGACGACATTAAAATCGTCTTAAAAACTGAGATGGAGGATTATAAAGGATAATATAAACTCTAATGATTATGACAGCTTTACAAAAGTTTTATTAATCTGCTTAAAATTTACTCGCTAATTGCACTTCTTTTTATACCGTTATGTTCGTTAAATTAGCTTTTCGAAATCATATTAAAGAGTGGAAACTTTTTTATGAAAGGTAAATAAGATTAATTTATTTAATAACTTAGAAAATAAATTTGGAAGTAATATTAATCAAGAGATAGTAATCTTATAAAAAAAACTCACTTAGTGACTTTTTCAATATCAAATTCAAAGTAATTTGTAAAAAAAATCAATCGATTAAAAGAAAACCTTTAGCCTAAGATATTTGTGAATTAAAACCTAAACTATTCCTGAGATGTAATCTAAATATTCCTCATTCGTAAATGTAGAGTCATTAAGAAATTTAAATTATAATTTAAAATATTTCTCAGAAGGAAATAATTAAATTTACAATTTATTTAACTCTGACAGTGAAAAATTATTTTAATTATATACTAAACACACTTAATAAATTACGTTCATTAGTTTTTTTAAAGGAAGAGGGAGAAGATTTCTACATAGAGATTAAAAATATGCCTTTTAAAAATATTTTAATAATTGAGAAATCAAACTTAATTTATTTTATATGGCATTTATTTTAATTCAATTCTTATAATGATATTATTATTTAATATATTTTTTAAACTCTTTCTTTGATCCTATTTATAGTGAGAAGCCTTTTCGAAAATATCTACATATAAGTAAACTTGATACAGAATCTGCCTGACATTTGCTTAAAACTTTTGTAAAATAAGCAACAAGAGTTTGAAGAGTGATGTATTTAAAGTTAAGGATAGGAAAACAATTATTTAGGCTTTGATATAATGCTGTAAATAAAAATGTAAAGTGTTTTATTTTAACTTTAGAGTATTTTTTTAATGTTGCAATCAAACATGGAATAATAAAATGTTTAAGAAAACCATTTTTACATAAATGCTGGTAATTTCTTTCACGAATATTTATTTAATTGCATAACATAAAATCTACAAAATAATTAACCTTACATTCATATTTTAATAGGATAAATTATGGTTAAAAATTAGTGTTTCATGGTCATTATTACTTGCACACATATTTATTTATTACATGTTAATTACTTATGTTAAAATATTTAATATATAAAATATTAAAATATATGTATAATGTATGTTATATGTTAAAATACTTTCTCAAACGTGAAAATTCAGCTTTGCGCTGGCTTTTTTTTTCAGGGCTTGAAATATTATTTTAAATTTGCGGTGAATAGAGAGAATAAATTTTTAAGAGAAACTTTTAAAATTGTTGTAAATATTCATTTATTTTTCATATAATTTTTCATAATATCTAATTTTAGAATCAAATGGTTGGTTTTTTTGCATTCATTAATTAATGGAATTCAGAGCATGCATGTTATTATGCTTTCAGTAAAATGTATATAGTGTTTTGCAATGTTTAAAAAACAATTATGTGAATATTTTGCCAAAATATCACTTAAGATAGTTATAAATCAAATTACGTTTAATTACAATACTGATATTGATATAAATTTTATTATTTCTCAAATTACATAAGAAGAAATATGAAGGGAAAAAAAACAAATAAAGCCATAAATTCTTTTTTAAATAAAACATCTTATTATTTTTTAAAATAAAATCTCGTTATTCCAAGCATTTTCTTATTATTGGAAGAAAATAAGAAAAATACTCTTATAATGGCTCGAATAAATTTATTTTTCTTTTTAGTTTGATGATCTTCAAAATCGTCATTTTTTTGGTATACCAATAATATTCACAAGATCAAAAATTTGGCAGGTAATTTTTTATAATAATATTTTGAGAATTACATAGAAATAGTTTTGCTTGAAAGGACTATGATACTTTCAATGAATAACTTTAATACTAATACGGCATTTTCTCTCCTTGATTAAATAATACTGTTATAAATATGAATTTGGAATTAACTTCATTTAACAATTATAGCTAAACCATAATCGTTTGCAGTTACTACAATGTGTTGTGGCCGAAATAACCCAGGTTTGAATCAATGATTACGACACTAACGACACGGAACTTTGTTTCTCTAATTAAATTATTCTCTTAAAACTATGAATTTCAAATTAACTGTATTTAGTAATTATAACAAGGCCAAATTATTGTATAGGGGGACAGGAGAAGCCCTGATGAAAGAACGGAACAAAATGAATTTTTTAAAAATTTTACTCAAAGAGAAGACTGCAATCTGGTGCTCTACTAATTTGTCAAAATACATAGATTAAAAGTTAAACGCTACGTAGCAGACAAATCCCACACATGAGTGATAAGGTATGAGGATCTTGACGAATATACTTGTTTTAGTTCGTGCTGCATAGTAGGGTGATTGTGCGGTTAATTTCCTGAACCTCTAAAAATATTTTGTCTAAGATTGTGTATATGTGTTTGTCAAGTGCTCAATGTCCGTCTGTGACATTGTGTCTGTAAAGTGTGTATTATGTGAGAGAAGAGTATGCGAATCTTGCAAGATACCTTATTTATATGATTCAGGGGGAGGGAGGAAGGGCAACCATGAAGATAAATGAACAACCCTTCTTACCCCAAAGTCTGTGAAATTCCTGAGAATTATGCGTTCATTGACCCTTTGTGTATTTTTCATTTGTGAATTTAGAGAGGCTAACAAGTCACTCAAAAGACTCGATGCTCCATAATCATCAGTATCACGTGTCTAGAACAACAAAAAGACAAATAAAAGTAATGTACACTCTTTTAAATGGGTACATTTAAGTGCAGCTGAAATTACAGGAAAATAGGTATTACTAATAATAGCGAAAAAATTCTAAAGAATGAATGAATAACTAAACATAAATTTTAGGAACGCTGTAGTAGGACATGTCAGTAATTGTTTCTATTACTTTGGTTCCAAAAAGATGTTTTCAGCGTTGAAGCTTAATCTTGAGGTTCATGTGACATATAATGTAAGTTTTCTCTTAGAAAAAAAATCTGTATTATTTAAAAAGAGTAATCAAAATAATTTTTTGTTAAAAATATTCTACTCAAATAATTCAAGCAAGCAGCATTTAACTATTAACCCGAAAATATAATATATTTGCATTCAATGATATCCGACACTAATGTAAATAAAAAGCAAAAATCTATTTTTGTGTAATGAAATACGAACCTTATATCACACACATAATATATCTATTCTAAATCCGTATAATTCTTAATTCAATAGTCTAAAGAAAGAAGAAAACATGCAACATTTCCGAAAAATTAATAAACATGTAAAACTTTTACTAAGATTTGTATGGTTAGAGCATACCACTATGATATTTAAAAAAGAAAATGTACTAAAAAATAATTAACTTATTCAACGAAAATAATTTTCGATAAGACTTAGCAATACTATTTATGACTCGACATTTACCAATTTTCATTTGCATATTTCAATTCATCAACTTCCACGAACTTCGTAATTTTGAACCTAGGACAAATGACGACCGCATATATTTGAATAGGCAAACCTAGTTTTAGTTTTTAAACATAGAGTTAAATGCTTACTTAAAATTAATATTTAATTGTATACTTTTTATTGGAATATAAATTTTTCATGTTTTGTAAATAAATGAAAAAAATCATTCATTTTTTTTGAAAGTGGAAATGACAGTTTAAATTTTTTAATTTTAAATAGCTATTCCATTACAAATCGAATTATATTCACTATAGAAATCAGCCTGTGTATATTTTCTTGTAATTTTATGATTATTTTTCTATTCAAAAATTTTTACTATATTTTAGCTGCTTCTTATTCGAATATATTAATTTTAATTATTTTAGCCTTATTAAAATAGTTTAAAGGATAATTGAAGTAAATTAAAATAATAGTTAACGTATAATTTTTTAAATTCTTTTTTTTTCGCTTATATTTCTTATCATCAATTGTTTTACATATAAAAAATACATTTATCAATTTGTAGGAATCGGAAAGAATATCTTAAGACATCAAGCAATACATTTTTGCAGTGAGAAAGCTGTGATTCAATATTCTTTGTCGAATTTATCGCTCACTTTCGAAGTAAAATGTCATACATTATTTCGTTTCTGCTTTGAGAAGATAAAGCAATTTAAATTTGTTCTATCTTGTTGTATTCATGCCTGTAGCATTGAAGAACTGAGTTGTAAGAAGTACTACTCTCGACTACTTAGACGGAAAAAAACTAGTTTGAAAGAATGCAAATTATCTTTGACAGGTTTAGAATTTTTGAGCATTTTATCTTCGACATGAAATTTTTACTTTGTGTTTCACTTTTAATATTTTTGTATTCGTTGAATGAATGTATGAAAAAGAAAATACTAGAAATATAAAATTTTTCTAAAGAAGAAGAAATATCTTTTTTTTTAAATATTTTTTCTTTATCTTCCCTGTCTAACTTTTCAACATTCAGATGGAGAGGGACTGGAAGAGGAAGGGGGAAATATGCATACGTTGAGATGAAAAGAAAAAGAAAAGTAATCAGTCAAGACCTTTGCAGTTTGCACAGCTAATAGAGTTTCCGGAAGTTGGAAAGTAAAATAAAATGCGGTTCAAGAAAATGATTTTTTTTTTATTCTTTCGTGTTTTTCTTTCGAATAGGATGCTAAAGAATCTGCTTGGTAATCATAAGAGAAGAAAAAGACGAATTTCTTAGATTTTTTGCATCAGAATAAGAATTCGATTTTACTTTCAACAATGGAACTGCCGTTTCTCATGTATTGAGAACAGAATATAGTCATTCGGAAGAGTGGTTAAATTTGATTCCCTATAACTGCTTTGTTTTGGAATGTTTGAAACAAGAAAGGTTTACGAAAAAAATGATGTGAAAGGCGAGAAAAGGGAGTTGTATGTGTGTATGCGTGCATTATGTATTCTTACAGAAATTTATATTTGCCTTTTTCTAAAGAAGAAATGCAATACCATAAGATTTTTTCTTATTTATTTACATATTTGATTCATATTTATCATAAATATATAGCTTTGTTTTTATAAAAATACATTTTTCAATTTAAAAGGTTTGTTTATATTTGGTATTTATTTCAGCAACTCTAAATTCTTTTTGTTCAAATTTCAGTAAAATGTATCACTAGAAAATCAAATTATAATTTGCTATATAAATGCGTATATATTAAATATGATAAATATTTATCAAATATTAAACATATGTTTACAAAAGAAGATAAGCTCAAGTAAATACTTTGAAATATATATTTAAAATTTTATTTCAATAGTATATAAATAGTAGAAAAATAAAAATAAACAAACCATTGTATTTTATTTTGAAGGAAAATAGTACTTAAAACAGATATATTACTATCAATACTATTGGAGTTTTGAGAATAAATAGATTGAGAATAATATTCTGTTATATATATATATATATATATATAACAGATTTTTGCATGATAATTTGATTTCTGTTTGTGTAAATAAAGCATTTACAAACAATCAAATGATTATTTAAAGTCATTCTAATTTCTTTTCAACTTTTATTTGGTTCATTGTAAACAGAAAAACTATATTTGCTTAAAAACGTTGTTTTCCATCTAATTATATATTTATAAGATATGTTTTGTTGAACTTGAAACCTCTTAATATTTAATTATTTATTTTGCAATTAAACAATCAAATTATTATTCCAGAAACCAATTGAAAAAAATATGTATCAGAGACGACAAAAAAACTCAAATATTTATATTAAAAAACATAATTAAAAAAAAATATTTTCGACATTATTTTTTTCTGTGCTGTACAAACTCGAATGTGTGTATATGCTTTTAAAGAATCAGCTACCTCACAATTCGTTTTCTCAAAGTTACATAGTTGTATGTGTTTAAATCTTATTATTCATAATTTAGTAAGCTATTAAAATGTAATAAACATTTTTTTTCTTGAAATAATTGTTTCTTGATAGAATGTGAATGTATATTTATGAAACTATAACATCTTGATTTGTCAATCTAATTATATAGACTTACTGAATTTAAAATGAAATATTTTTCCAAAATATTACATTTGAAAATAGTATTAAATTTTCGGCAACTACGATAAATTTCAATATACACAATAAATCTCTATTTTTTACTATTTATTTCTAAGATACTGTATATTTAATTAATTGCATATTTATTAATTATTAATGAAAAAATATTCGTTTGATCTACAATAAAACATTTCAATGAATAAATCATCACTGCTTTGGAAACATTATTCACTTCAAAAGTTAAAACTAGTTTCATGACATGAACACACAGAAACACAAATATATGTAAAGAATAATATTTCATAAAATAATAAAATATTTAAAAACTTTTCAAATTTACTATCAAAATAGATTTCTTTGAATTTATAAGGATCACCTACATATACATTTTTAAAATCATAAAGGAAATTGAAGATATATTTTTTGTAAGTTAAAAAAAAAGAAAACCAGAAAAATTACATCATTAACAGTATAAGGAAAAATAATATAATTGAACGAAAATAAGTATATATATATATATATATTATATAAGGTGTGGGTATTTAATAACGAGACTGACACTTTAAATTATTTTATTAATTTTGACATATTTTTTATCACCTTTAATGTACATCCCTTCTCTGTCACTACAATGCTCCATGGAAACCGTCTATTGTGCGAAATAGTGCTGGAAGTCTTCTGCTGTTAACTCCTTCCAAACGACTGCCGCTTTCTCTTTCACTGCTTCATTGGATTCAAATCTTGCTTTTTATTATGCAGATTTCAGTTTAGGAAACAGATAGAAGTCGTATGGCTCAAGATACAACGAATAAGGCAGGTGATCTAACATTGAGTTGATCTAATTGGCTAGAAACCTCTAGACAGATAATGAGGAATGATTTGTTGTTCCATCATTCGCATAGCTTTTTGATTTATTCTTTCACAGAATTCAGCAAGAATATATATATATATGTATATATAATAAAAAATATTTATGATAAGTATTTAAAAATGATTATTGAATAAATTCATCGTAAATAATAAACAATAAACTATATTAGAAACATTAGTATAAAAATTAAAAAAAATATTTAGGATATTTTAAATTTTAAAAGAAAAGTCTTTAATACTAAAATGATAAAAAAAATTGATGTTGGTAAGAATATTATTAAAAACTACATAAATGATCAAAAAGCATTGGAAAATCATTGAAAATAATCAAAACGAGGAGAAAATAAAAGTATTAAAATATTGGATATAAAGCCATTTCATGCTTTTACAGACTACAGATCCCGTTCCGTCGTTATTACAGAATATTATGGATTTAACTGGACTTTAAAACGCATAATTCATAAAGTACTAGAACAAAACAAAAAAATTAAGTAAAGAGTGAATTAATACAAATATTAGAAAGTTAAAAATTTATTACCATAAAGGTAAGAGGAAAACTGTGAAAGCTTAACTTAAAAAAATTAAAATATTAGTACGTGATTACTTAAAAGAAAGTAAGAAAATAGAAAAAAAAAAGTGCTTAAAATGTTACAATAAAAACCTTTAAATACGCAAAAAATATTAATCGTTCTCCTGTAGAGGCAAAATTCAAGCTAAATAGAAAATAAATTTAAAATAAAAATGCCAATAATGCCATCTTTATTTAAAAGTAAAATTTTAAAAAAAATCACATCTAAATATACTAATACAACGATAAATTATATTTTGTTAAGTAATATATAATATATAATGTTCCTCACAATCAATCGATATACTCAAGATATTGTTCCAGAACATTATTTTAAGTAAATTAAAATTTAAAAAAATATAAGAGAAACGTTTACTATAAATGTTACTATCATCGACGTAGAATCTTCAAGCCTTCGGAGCGAGTCTCGTCGAGGCACAAAATTTTTTATTTGATTTTGAAACATATAAGTTTATTTTTATATGGGAAATTTTTTTCTCTTAAATAAGATATTTAGCAGGATATAAATTTAGGAATAAATTCGTCAGTGACGAAGCGTGTAGATCACAAAAAAAAAAATTTTTTTCGACACTTAATATTATGATTCTATCATATATATATATATATATTAATTCTAATTATTTAATAAAAAGTATCTAAAATAATTTTTTTCTTTGTATACCTAAGTAGTAATTAAATATAATTTTTTATATTAATTGTTATATTACTATCAATATCATTACTATTTTTAACAATTTTCAAATTGATAAAATTATTTATTTTGTAATAAATTTGTAAATGTTCTGCTTTACACACACGCTTATACACTAAAACACACACACGCATGTACACTAACACACACATACGCATGTACACTAACACACACACACACACACATATATATATATATATGTGTGTGTGTGTGTGTGTGAGTAGTATGTAAATCATGTGTAAATTTTATTCATACGTGCTGAGAAACTAATACGTATTTAGTGAAATAGAAGGTAAACACATTTAGAAAATTACAAATTTATATACTACCAATATATCTGTGACTAATTTAGAACAGTTATTTGAAAAATTTTATGAAAAAGTTAATTATTCAAGTAAATTTATAAATACACAGGAAAACAGTATTTTAAAACTTTTGTAACGAATTAACAGTAACAACGTTAGTTACAATCATTATCATTTTTAACTTATTCCTAATGTATGTATGTACTAATTCACACATATTTTAAAAATACAGCAATTATTTTTTTTTCTTACTACAGTATCTTCAATATAGGTAAAGGAAATATTTTTTAATTGACATTGCTTCTGAGATTTTACTTTTGAAATGAATTTATTTTAGCATAGAATTTATATATATTATTTATCAATTAAAAATTTACAGAAAATATAGATGATCGAAAATTATACTTGGAATTATATGTTTTTCAGTAAAATTCTTTCTTTTCTATTTTGAAAGCTAACAAGAAATTTTTTTTATTTTTTTAAAAAAAAATTCTTTGGTGAAATTTTAAAATATTATTCTGAACTTTTATAAGATCCATATCTTGAAAACTTTCGGAAAATCTCAAATATTTAATTTTAAAGAGAAGTTTCAAGAATCTAATTTTCTGCTGCAGCGATAAATATTAAAATGCAGCTCGTTGTTCGTGTTAAAGTATTTAAAATTCATCAGACAACATTCCTAGGAGCCGAAGGCTTTCCAAAAGAGTATTTTCTCTCATCAAGCATTTCGTAATTAAGATTTTACTGTTTATAACTTTTCGCCAATCCATAAATCATAACAGACATGTTGATTAGCAGTGGAGCGATGAATGTTTATATATATATATATATATATATATATATATATATAATTTAAATTTAATTTCCTAATTTTTCCGATACTTTAATACTATCACAATAAGGAGTTGTTCATCTTAATTCCAATACAATTAATAATTAAATCCTTATTATAATTCAAATTTAATTTATAACTTATATAAACATGCTGCAAATCTGTCAGCCGTTCAAGCGCTTCAAAGAGGTAGGGATAATTTCTAGTATACATTTTGTCTGCAGCTGAAATATCTAAAGATTCCTCCATCCAATACCAGGTGATTAGACGAATTCCTTACATTTAAATACCTAGCAGGGAAAAGTTACCACGCTTTCACTTTAGTCTCGATAACAAAACTATGCATCTGGCTTCCTAAAATTTCTATTGCAAAAATTAACAGAATCAAAAAGGACGTAGATATCGGCCAAGGCTATTACAATATAATTAATTAACTTCCAATTAAAAATTTTCAAGTTTCTTCAATATGTTCAAACCAATGGAAACATGTAAAATGGACAAAAGTTATAAAAAAATATTTACTATCTATGTTAAAACTTATTTATCTTTTTTATCTATCATAGTTGCATTTGTTATAAACTAACAATTATGTTCTTGAAATTAAGTAAATAGTTACTTATTAAAAATGTTGGGAGTACTATTTATATTAAGATTTTCTCTTACAATTTTTTTTTAATTCTATTGTACTTAAATTAATTTTCTTGAACAATATGTTGAATATATGGATTTTACTGAATATTATATTTTGCATAACAAAGATAACTTATTATTGCATTAGTATACTTCGATATGAACTTTTTTTTAAACTTTAACTCTGAATAAAGATGGCATTATTATTTTAAATCTTTTCTATTTAGCTTGAATTTTGCCTCTATAGGGCACCAATAATACATTTGTTACAAAGTTTCTATGGTAAAATTTTAATCTTAGTTTTTCTATATCTTTCTTATTTTCTTTTAGATCATCCAATGAAAATATTTTAATCCTTTAACGTTATGCTTTTACAGTTTTTCGTTTAACATTCTGTTAATTTTTTTTTAAATTGCTGATATTTGTATCATTTCATTCTTTATTTATCTTTTGTTTTGTATTAGTACTTTGTGAATTACGCGTTTTAAATTACAGTGCAATCCATAATATTCTGTAATAACTATGAAACAGAATCTACAAAATTTTAATACTTTTATTTTCTCCTCTTTTTGATTATTTTCAATGACTTTCAAATGCTAAATGGCAATTTATGTATTTTTTTCTAATATTACCTTTGGCATATAATTTTTGCGTCATTTTAGAATTAAACACTTTTCTATTGAAATTTAAAATATTAGTATATATTTGAAAATATTCTTTATATTGTTTAATTTCTGCACTAATGTTCCTAATATACTATATTATCTATTATTTACGATAAATGTATTTAATAATTTTTGCTAACTATTTTTTATTCATTTTCATACATATTTTGTTAATTTTACTTTATATATATATATATATCAACGAGATGGGCAAATAAATAAAGAGGCTGACATTGCATCAGAAGTACGCATGTGCGAAATGTCAGTAACCGACAGTTATTTAGAGTGACGCCATCTCTATTGAATGTGGTGCCTCCCGCTTCTGTAACGGAATCCATGTAGCTGAAGCCTTCGTTTTCAGCGGAGTTATTTTCTTGATTTCGCAGAAAAAATGATAAGTGAGAATGAATTGTTGTGAAATTTCACATGAAACTTTGAAAAAACGCTACTAAAACTTATAAGTTAATTGACAGAAGTGTAGGTAAAGG
Source organism: Nephila pilipes (assembly GCA_019974015.1). NCBI lineage: Eukaryota > Metazoa > Arthropoda > Arachnida > Araneae > Nephilidae > Nephila > Nephila pilipes. The sequence continues at coordinate 198,238 of BMAW01011069.1, read as the reverse complement.
ATGTTTATCGCTTATATATTTTTTGAGTCGTTTAAGCGTTTTTGAGGTAGCCGATATGATGGTATTGGTGATTCCTGCCCGGGTCTCCCTTTTACATCTAAAACTAACGACAATAACGAAAAAAATCGATACCCTGATTTGATCGAACCATCGGTTAAGTATTCGTGCAATTTCTGAGACTGTAAGTATTGACAAACAATATGTACGGCAAATTTTACAAAACATTTTTCACAAACAAAAACTGTGTAAGAAAGCTTCACAAGTTTTGAGCAACAAGAATTTCGCAAAAGTGTTGGTATTGACTCATTGATTGCCATCGAAAATGATGGAAAATTACTTTGAAGGAAAATAAGGAGTGTTGATTTATGGGATTATATTTATGATCTTCAAACAAAATGCCAATCCATGCACAGTAATAGGCAAACGTTACCCTGAGCCAATAAAACTGAAATGTACAAATCGAAACTCAAAGAGGTGAATTTTGTTTTATGGGATTGTGCACCTTTACTACGTTCCTGAAGGTAAATTTATTAATTAACATTACTACCTTGTAGTCCTTACTGAACTAAGTGAAAGAATAAGACAAAAAAAATTCAAATTATGGAAAGACAAGGGATTCGACATTTTCTGTCCAGAGATTTCAAGCCAAGTACAGTAATACGAATAATGCATGCAAAAAAAAATAAATGTACAAAAATTGTTGACCAATTAATGCATGTAAGAAATATCAATATTTTAAAAGTGTACATTTTAACTGTGTAAAAAGAGCAAAGTGTATATACATCTAGATATTTTGAAATTTTTTACTCTAAGAAGTTTCAATTTTTTTTTCAAATACTATTTTTAGGAGTTTAAACTCCTAAAATGCAATTTGAAAATTTTTTATGGCTCTTTTATAGCTTTTGGCCAAATATGCGAAAATGAACCTAACTGTCTTTGCATAAATATTGTATTTATTTTATTTTATGTGTATTCTAAATTAGCCTTGTACTAATTTATACTTGAAATTTTTTTCTGAAATAACAAAGATTTATTACCTCAGCCAGTAATGGGTTAATGAAGCTGAAATTTAAAATGTTTTAATGAAATTTAAAAGGATTTTCTTAGGGCACCTAGACTGGAAAACGGCCTCGAATCTAGCACCTGTTAAGTCAAGTGGCAGAGGATGGTATTTTTTTTCGTCTATCTGAAAGTTTTATAGTATTTTGTTTTATTTTTTGAAGTGTAGATGAAGTTATGTTGTTCCAATGTTTTCTTGAGGAATTAATAATTGTAGAAAATTCAGTTTCATTTGTGGCTTCCAAATTTGAATATGAAGGATTAATTTAATTAAAAAAAAACATATTTGATTTTTTTTTTAAATTTGTGTGCTCTGAGTTAGAATGTTGTGAGAAGTGGTTGGAAAAAGAAAGAAGTTTAAAAGTAAGAATTCGGTTTGGACAAAGAAGGGGGTGGGCGAAAGAACGGACGTTCCGTTCAATAGGAAGATAATTGGAATATAAGAAAAAGTTAAGTCATGGGAATTTTTCGTTTTGTTTTGTTAAAGCTTAAAAGATTGAATTAATACGAAATTTCCAGTGGTTCATAGAAATAGTGGATATTATACCGTGAATAGTAACCAAATAGATGTGGTTTGATTTTTTTTTTTCATTTCTCACCAAAACATTGTCAAACTATTTAGTGTTAAACTTCACTCGAGGTCATGATTCGAAAGAAATTAAAATTACTGATTTATCAGAGTTCTTAAAGAAAGATATTCAGTCACGTGAGTGGTTTTATCATTTAACGGATATGATTATTACAAATATCCAGATCAGAAGTTTAAGTTTACTGCATGGAATAAATAATATGGAATGTATAATATATTGAAAAAATAATATAAAAACAGTGGTACTGATACTTAATACAGTAGCTGAAAAGTTTTGTGTTTTTTGTAATACATTAGGTTATCATGCAGATGATTATTGTAAATTGTTTTTTTAATCAAAAGGAAATGTCTTTGAAAATGGCAGATGATTTATTTGCTGCAAAAGCTATCGTTTGAAACGAAAATATCGCACAAAGGTAGAATATTCTCCTTGCAATAGCAAAAATAAAGAAAACATTTGTGTGACATCGGGATTTCTATAAATGATGAAGCAAAAATTGCAATATAATCTTCGGCGAATTCTGTCTCTGAAAACAAATTAACACTACTCTTAAATGAACTTCAAGTGCTTCACTTGTATCTAATGAAATATTTTATGCTCGCTGTCTCTATGATAACAACTCTGAAATAACCTTTATTCTTGAACAAGTTTCTAATACATTCAAATTAATTATTTCTGTTAAGGAAATAGTAAATTTACACACACTTGGTGGTGTTACTCTTGTGAATTTAGTAGATCTGAAGTTAAATTTAATCAGTTGAAAGTAGATAGTGAAAGTAATTTTGTAAACACATTGATGCTTTAGAAATACTTGAAATTTAAGGGGCTTTAAATTAAACTAGTACAAAAGAAATTAGTAAACAGATAATTTCAATAAACATTAAATTATATGATTGATCGCAGTGGGGTAATTATTCGAACAGAATCATATTATTATTTTAGTTCTGATATGTTTGATCATAGCTAATGAAAAAAACAAGGATTTTAATAGAGAATTTTTACAAATAATGGTCAAGGTTCAAAAAATTATAAAGATCTTAAATGCTAATCTCATAAGCAAACGAAATATTTAAAAAGATTCCAAAATTATAATAATCTAAGATATAAATCTCATAAGCTAAAGAATGGTTAAAAATGAAATTGAAAACCATTGAAAACCATCAAATGAATACAAGATAAATCTCTATTCAAATAATAAATATCAAATAATAATAAAAGGATAAAAATGAATAAGATTTTAAACTTGATCAAACCAAAAAATAAAGAATTATTCAAACAAGCAAATCATGGAAAACCACAAATTATATATATATATATATATGCTTGTGTGTTTTGTATTTTTTCCCTTCATTTTTTCAAACTTAACAAAATATTAAGCAGATTAAAAATTGATTTTTAATTACAAAAATTTTTTCTATAAATTTTAAGATAAGTAAATAATTTTTCACGGTATTTTTTGAAACAATCAATCAGAATTTTTGCTTTAATGGTGAAATCTTTCATAGTTTTAGAGAAGTATGGCATGTTTGTGAGAACGTTTGAAAGGTTTTCTCTGTTGGTAATTGAATTATTTTAGTAATCTTAATTTTTATAATGCAATGCATTCAACATATTTAGAATTATGTATAAGAAATTTCAGTCCGCTTGGGATTTTGTCATGATTAAAAGGTTTCGGATTTTGTATTTGTGGTGACATGTTATTGGTAAAAGTTTTGTATTTTGTTTTGCTTTAGTTTGATTACTTTAGTACTATAATAATTGGTTTCATTCTTATAAGTATTTTAGAATATATTAGATGGTTATTTAAGTTCACATTGTTATCTCAAAGTACAACTGAATATCTTTTTTATGTTTATTTTCTTTCTTTTTTACTGAGGTGAAATTTCTGAATTTCTCATTTCTGGTTCATTAATATTTCTTTATTATTTCTTTCACCTAAGTTGGATGGTTAGATTCGTAACTACCGTTATTAACATACATTATCTCATTTTAAGGTGTAGGCCATAATATATATATATATATATATATATATATATATATATATATTATGGCCTTAATTAAGCATAATTGTCTTATGGGCATTAATGCTAAAAACCGAATGCTTAAAATGAATATATGTTTGTTCGTGATATCCTAAAATGTGATATAAAGGAATTTTAACTTTAGAAGAAAAGCTTATCTTTTGGGAGGAAATCGAGCCTTCATTACGAAACAGTGACATCATGTGTATTTCTAATCGTGATGACTCAAATTCAACTCCTGCGATATGTATTCTTGTACTAATAGTTCTTACAAATAGAGTAGGCAATATACAAATCGTGTCGAAAAGTGTTAATGCAAAGCAACCTGCTCTTCGTGTGCGAAATTTGTGCATTATACGATTATGAAAGAAATATCACCCTTTTTCACCCGAGAGAAGTATGATAAATTATTTTCCAAAACTGAATATTGTGAAATGATTGCACTTTACAGTGAATGTGAGAGTAAGGCATGTTGGGCAATGGTTCACTAAAGTTCGGCAGCCTTCACGTAAGACCATTCTACCGCCTGTGAAAATTTAAGGAAGGTGGCTTACAAGTACACTTATTAGATACCAATGGACTTTTTTCTTGAAGGAATACATTGAATTAAAGGTGTATGCAATTATTCTGCCAACAATATAGGTCGTCGACCATATATTACGGATACTTGTGCCAAGATGTCATGTGCCGCATACGAAGTATTGCAGCTTTGTATGCAAAGTGAAGTTCAAATAGAGTCCAGAGGATTATATAGGTCTGACTAGTAGACTGAGAGAAGTCTGAAAATCGGAAACAAAAGCACGAGATTTGTTCCGAAAATAAGTTTAATAGTTTTTTTTTATTTTCACAAGGAAATATTTTGCATAAAAAATAAGCCATGTCGCCATGAATTATATACCTTCCACTATCAATTCGACATAGTCAGAATTGACAATGAGACATTTGTCGTAGCTTTCAATCAGTTTTAAGAAACCACTCTCATTAAATTCGGTTCCCAGCGTTCAAGAGAGTTGTCACACAACCTGCTCCAACTCAGTATTATTTTGGATGGACCTCAGTACGTAGTATGGATGCCACTTCTGATACCGTTATGCACCTACGCGCTAATACCACGTCCTGTACTCTAGCAATGATGTTTTAATTTGTGTATAAGGAGAGACGCTCTTTTCGATCATCATCATCCACAATCTGCCTACCTTCACTGGACATGCAAAAACAGCGTCCAACCATTTGAGAAGACATGAGCTATTCACCACACACGGTCTGTAGGCGTACAAGGATGAATTATCCCACTTACATATTCCTACCAGATAACATCATGCGCTTCCATTACCAATCACGTTGTCAGTCACGTTTCTTGTACTCTAGTCTGCTGCTTCCCTCCTTTCTTGATCGCTCTATGTATGCGCCATTCCTCGTCCAACTCCACCACTTCCGTCATTGAACCAGCAACATGTATGAATTATGATGACATTTGATACCAATTTTTTTAATACCAATCAATTGACATTTGATTTGATGCTCTTTCACAGAAAAGATGAAACTTACTTTGGGAACATCCCTCTTTTGATTGATAACCTGTTGATTTTTTAATTTACAAGATCATTTCGTCACGTCCCAGCTAAGGAAATCACCTTTTAAGGTTTCTGTTCTTAGCATTGATGCCCACAACATGTCTTTGGATAATCGGCCTTCGAGAAGGAGGATTTTCCTATCGCGCAATAGCAGCTCGTATGCAGCGGAACAGTTCCACAGTGATGCGAGTTTGGAAGCAGTGGACCGACGAGCACCGAACAACTCGAAAAACAGGCACTGGACGACAGAAGGTGACGTCAGAGCGCGATGATCGACACCTGCTCCGCATGGCGGTGAATGATCGCACAGCTTCCTCCAGGCAGCTGGCAGCACGTTGGTCTACTGCTACAGGTGTACAATTGTCGGCTTCGTCAATTCGTCGTCGTCTGCTGCGCCGTGGATTGCGTGCAAGGGTGCCTTTATACAGGATTCCTCTCACGGCGAATCATCGACGGCTGCGTCGGCAGTGGGCTCTTGAGCACAGAGACAGGCGAGCTGATTGGCACCAAGTTGTCTTTTCAGATGAATCACGCTTCAATTTGTGGACCCATGATGGCCGTGTTCGTGTTAGACGTTATGCCGGTCAACGCTGCCTTCCTGAGTGTATTATTGAACGACATAGTGGTCGAACACCCGGAGTTATGGTCTGGGGTGCGATTTCGTATCATGGACGATCCAATTTGATACGAATTGAGGGTAATCTCAATAGCAACAGGTACGTCCGTGAAGTGCTACAGCCCGAAGTCGTTCCTTTCCTTCAAGGCATCCCTGGAGCTATCTTTCAGCAGGATAATGCACGCCCACATGTTGCGCGGACTGTTCGAGACTTCTGTTCAGCACAACGCATGCAACTTCTTCCTTGGCCTGCTTATTCACCGGATATGTCGCCTATTGAGCACGTGTGGGATATGGTTGGTCGGCGTCTCGCTCGTGATCCGCGTCCTGCAGTTTCCAAAGACGAACTTTGGTTGCGCATACAAGCGATATGGAATTCTCTTCCTCAAGCAGATATTCAACATCTGTTTGACTCCATGCCACGTCGTATAGCAGCACTTATTGCAGCGCATGGTGGCTGCACCAAATACTGATTTCGGACGCTTAATTTGTTTCTTTTGTTTTGAAAATTTCATCATTTATTTGTATCAGTACAAGTCGTTTCTGCATTAAATTTCATTTGATTCTGATGATTCTTTCATGGTGTTGCATTTTCTACAAACAGCAGTATATGTATGTGTGTGTGTGTGTGTGTGTGTGAATTTGAGTGTGTGTTTATGAATGTAAGTGTGAATGTGTGTGAGTGTGAGTGTGTGTTTGTGAATGTAAGTGTGTGTGTGCATACTTAAAAATTATCGTATTCACAATGAATCCGTTGTTGATATGATTATTACCGTTACATACATGTTTTGGTTATTCATGGTAAAAGTAAAGAATTTAACTAAAATTTTGCATTCAAAATATATTTCTTTTACGCATTAAAAACTAATTTTACACAAAGTTTGAGTTCCTCCAATTTCATTTACAGACAGTAAATAATAATTAAATATGTAATATTTACTATAAAAGAGAGGGTTTTAAATTAAATATATATGTAAAATTCCATTTCGTGACGTCATCTTACAAATATTTATTAGCCACCTAAAGGGCTTTTGTTTTAGGTGGGGCGTTTTGATGTACCAGATCACTTTTCTTTTCTTTACCAATTGGATCAATTTTAATTACATTTATCTGAAATATATTCAATTTATTAGTTTATCGTATGAATTAATTTTAATTACATGTAGCTGATAGGATATTCAATTTAATAATTTATCGTTTGCTTCAATTTTCATTACATTTAACTTAAATATATTCAATTTAAAATTTTTTCGTTTCCTTTAAATTTAATATCGGAAAAGTTTACTTCTACTCATTTCTCGATATTTCATCGTTTACTTTACTTTACTTATAAATAATTGATTAATTTAAATATAAAAAAAGCGCACCTTGAGTGACTAAATCTGTATTTCGCAAAACTTTGCATAGAACTTTTGTAAGTTTAATTTCAGTACGAAAAAAAAGAAAGGGGTATTGTTTCAATTTTTAATGTGTTTTTTCATGTTTTATAGATGTTTCCAAAAGAAAATACAAAACTGTTATTGTAAGAATTATAGAGGAAGAAAAAAATGTAAAATGTGACGAATACTGTAATTGTCTGATATGAAATTAGTCGAAATTCTTTTAAGCAATATAGTTAATATTTATTTAAGCAATTATTTATTTGCTGATTAAAATTTATTTATATTAGTATTGACTGAAGCTTTTTTGACTTCATAATAGTTAGTTAAAAACATATTAAATAAGAAAATTCACATTATTAAGAAATTCTTTTGTTACTGCTTAGACATGGTTGTCCGGTACATTTCTTTTAAGTATATACAATTACAAAACACACACACACACACATATATAATATATATATATATACATATATATATATATATACATACATGCATATATATATATATATATATATATCCGTGGTTAAGTCAAAAGAATTACGTACAATTTTTGTTCGTAATTTACGTACATTTTTTTCAACTTTACGAAACAAAGATAGGTGAACAACAGACACATTATTTTTCAAAATAGTAACCACTTTGAGCAAAAAAATTGTCGGTCGAGCAGTAATTTTCCGTATGTCTTCTTCCTGGTAGAAGGCTTTCGTTTGTTCGTGAAATTCCAGAGATCTATGTCTGAGGTAAATCAACAATCTTTCAAAGCTTTCTTGAGTAATACAAAGAAATGAATGTCTGAGGGAGCAAGATCTGGGTTGTAGGGATTTTGTCAAAACCGAACCTGTTGATTGTTTTTAGGGCGTTATGGAACGTGTGCAGCCGGGCGTTGTCTTGAAACAGCAAAACTTTCTTAGAGAGCAGATTACGGTGCTAGTTTCGAATTGCTGGTTTCTGCTTATTGGACAAAAAATCATTGTACCTCATACTGTTTACGGTAGTTCCACAATCCAAGCAGTTTTCCAGTATAAGACCGTTTTCGCCCTAAGACATGGTTAGCATCACCTTCCCAGTCGAGGACGAAGTCTTGAATTTTTTATGTTCTATGGAATCCATGATGTTTCCACTCGAAATATTAATGTTTTGATTCGGACTTGTGGTGATGATCCCCGGTTATATCAACGGTTTATACACTTCTTGAAATTACATCGTCTTCCACGTTGCAGTGATCCAGTAAAGTTGGCAGATGTCTTCACTTTTGACATAGTTTGCTGCGGTAAGCATTTGTGGTACTCATCCCTCGCAAACTTTACAGAATTTGCGTTCGTCGTGGTTAATTTGATAAGCAGAACACTGTGATTGATATTTAAAAAGTATGCCAGCTCATCTGTGGTAACTCGCCTATCTGCTATAATCATCTCACGAGCATGTGAAATGTTGTCGTCAGTGGCTGAGGTTGATAGTCGCACAGCTCCCTCTTTTCTTGTTACTCTTACGCGGCCACTTTTAAACATTTCTATTCACACAAGAAAAATCGCTTTTACGAGATAAAGCACTTTCTACATATTGTGATAAAAGTCTCTGGTGAATTTAAGCACCTTGAAGACATTTTGACCACTAAAATTGGATCACTCCTTGTTGCTTTTTCTTGGTGTAATCTGACAGCGAAGCTGAAATGCTAATGCTGTTACAGCTAAATTTCACACACACACTCCCTCAGACGAGCCAACCCAACGCATGGCAGGAGGCCGACACCTATCTTCGTTTTAAAAAGTTGTACAACGAAAAGGACAAGTTATTTTGGAATTTCTCTCGTATATATATATATATATATATATTATATAGTGTTAAGAATTTATAACAACCCAAATGAATTTGTGCATTTCTGAAGAGAAACATAATATACTAAGTTGAATCCTGTGTACTTCAAATGGATTTGGAAAATTATTTCTGCACTAATCTCAACTTCAAAATTTAATATAAGTTTTACAAAAATTTACCCCAGCTGATAATCAATAAATTTTTGGGTAGTATATTAGATTTCCACACATACATCTTATATAAATAGGATTAATAAAATATTTAATTCGAATGAAAATTTTCAATGCAAATTATCCTGTATTCAAGTTTAGACATTCTTCAGTACCGAATATCTTCTTTTCTCTAGCAACGAAGGAAAACTCTGAAACTGAAATCTATTAAAAAGGTGTTGGCAGTTGACACTGTAGTGTCTCCATCACGGAATACTTCACCTCTTCGCTTTGGGATGTCGAGTCTATGATATACAGGAAATAAAGAACATAGACAGATGTGCGTGCCTTAGTAGAGCTGACAGGACATTCCATGCTTTGCTGACCAAATGATTGATAGCCCCTTTGGGAATAAACACAAAGCGAGATCTCTATTCTTTTTTATGCTAAAAATGAAATTTCTATATCTTTATAAGGAGAAGAGGCTCACATATTCATAAATAATTCACATACATTCCTGATGCTTTTACTTACTAGATTTTTTTTTCTGTTATCTCTTTATTGAAAAGGAATTTGTTTGACAATTTTTTTGGTTAATATATAAATTGTTATTTTTGTTTGTTTATATATGTGATTATTTATTTAAGAAAGTTTTAAGTTTTTAGTATTAGATTGGATTTCCCTTGTTTACAAGAAGTTTTTTAAATTCATTAAATAATTATAGTAGTTTTAATTACAGCAAATTTATCGGAAGGTATATTTTTTAGAATTGTGTTTTAGAAAGTAAACTTTATATTACATTTTCTGGAACAATTATCTGCTCATAAGTAAGATGTGGAGGATAAAGTTCGTAGCCATTTCTTTAATTTAAATCTTAAAATTTAGTGAGAAACAAAAAAAAAAAAATATTGCGTTTATTTTGATAAGATATAATGAATGAAAATAATTTCAAATTTTAATAAAATTTGATATGAGCTATCAATCAAAAACTCATGAGCACTCAATCCTAAAAATTTGAAACTAAAATCCAAAAGAGCAGAAAAATATAATCGATATGGAATTCAAATTCTATCTGAAATTTGCATCATGAAAGATTGCAATTCATTTATAAGTAGAAAAATCTTTAAAAGTGAATAACTATTCTAGTATGTTCTTAGAAAGCGTGAATTGAAAAGCTTTATAATATAAATAGATGGATATTATTTTAAAACAATGACTAATTATTAAGAAATATGTTCAGTAATTAAAAAAATATTTATCCCTCTGTTTGGATAGTTACTTTATAAAATCATTCCACGACCATCTGATTTCCGATTTACATGAGTGTTTTTGTTAATGAGAACCAACTTTTAAATAACATTGATTTGAGGGAACCTTCTGGTCCCTCTTCTTAAATTGGCCTTCAAGGGCCCGTGCGTGCAAACTCTTTTTATTTTCACTTTTTTATTAACATGTAGACGCTGTATGTCAATCTTACTTTTATCTCATACGCTCTTAATTTTCTCTATATAAAACTCAGGCTCTTTGCCTCTTTTTCATTCTTATAAAACATCGAGATTATTTTTCTCTTATTAACATTATCCAATGGGTTATGGAAAACTATTACTGCCATTTTCTTTCCGAAGTATTTTTTTGGTTATTCATGGTATTATCACCCACCGGATTCAGGTATGTGCATATTCATGTTATAAATTAACTCAATTTAATGCTAAACGTAAAATAATTTAATTAATTATTTAAATTTAATTTAAATGTAAATTAATTTCCTATTGATATTTTACATAGTAACGGTTAAAATAAGAATTAAAAATTATTGAACCTAAAATAATGTATTTACTTCAGTTAAAGCATTACATGAACGTGCCCTCTCTCATTATCCTCAACACTTAATGAAATGATGTACTTGTTAATAAAATGCGAATTAAGGATACTGTTAAAGTAAAATAAAAGACAGACGGATCAATATATTAATAAATTTTAAGTGAACTGGAAATTAGGCTGCAAATAAAATATTAATTTAGAAATAATACAGCGAAGTGAAATATAAACTTAATCCCTATGGATATAAAGAGTATCATTAATCAATTAATGAAATTTATGATAGCTTTCACTACCACTTTAATCAATTTTAAAAAAAATCCTTTTAATAAAAAGTAATATATTTTTTTAAAAAATGGTGCTGTAACATATTATGAAATGTTGCATTAAGCTCTCTTTTAACATAATTTTAAAACCCAATAATACTGAACATTACATTAAAATTCTTCTCATGTATGAAGAGCAAAAAATTTACAATTAAGCTCCCAAGCTTAAAATATTTTTAATGAATATTAGTGCTGACTAAAAATACATAATTAATATATATAAGAAATATGCAAGCCAGAAAAAATCCTGGAGGAGACGCCCACTTACACTAACGGTAATGATCACGTAGTCAAACCAATACGTTTTTATAACTATTTATATAGTATCTGATAAAATGTCGTCATTTGTAGTAAATAATTTAATAAAGATAAAGTATGTGTAACCAATTTAAGGATTTTCAAAATTATCTCTGATAATTAGATAAAAAATCCGAACTGAATTAAAAGATTATAAGTGTGTGACTTCAATAAAAAATACAAGTCACACATGTTTTTCGCATACATTCAAAAATGAATTTTCAAAAACTTTCACACTTTATGGTAGTAATTGTAATTTTATTGTTCTCAGATCTTGGAAAAATAGCACACCGACTGTTTCCATGCTTAAACATTTTTGACTGGTGATGTGTGTTTTATGGATAGGGTGGCTCCATTTATTTTTTTACGGAGAACATTCGGTAGCATCTCTAAAGTGTTTCTTGTGTTCAAGTGGAGCTTAATAAGCGATAATGCCGAAGTTTTAAGAATAATTCGTTTATTAATATACTGCAAAGTTGGGCTTTTAATGAACACTAGAGAAACTCAGGCATTTATTCTGGCGACGTTCAATACGCAGTAAGATATTACCATCGACAATATGTTGTTTTACCGGCTGTAGAAAATACTGTTGATATATTATAAGCTGTATCTATTTTTCATTTCGTTACATTGTAGAACTGAATTACTTTGGACTTGTTTTCGGTACTATTTTCATCAGTTGTGTTATCGTAACACCGTAGATAGCAAAACTTCGCATTTTGATTTTGTAGATAAATATGTAACTGTCATATTTTTTTTTGAAATCCAAATATAAATAACAAGTTTGAACATATCTATTTTTAGCTTTAATAAATTTGCATACAATTTAAACTTTGTTTTTTTTTCAGAGTTCCTACAACGATCGGTCTCTTTGATAAATGTTCCTTTGCAAGAAGATAACATGTGTTCCTGTTATTCATTGTCACATTTCAAGCCGATTCTAAGAAAGGGGCACACATGTAAATATAAAATATCTTAAAATCTGCTAATGTGGATAGTTTAATTCTGCATTTTACCAGTTACTTTGGCATGTACTAACGAAAGAATCGTCGTATCTAATTTCTCTAATTTTTCATCAATGGTGACATATTCACTACCTCTGTCTATCGTTTGGCAATTATAATTGGTCTATAAAAAAATTCTCTTACAACAGCCAACTTATCGCTTACCCACCAAATTTTATGAGTGTTCACATTATCCAACCATAGACTCTAAGAAGAAAAAGAAATCATTTACGTGACGTGTTGTATAATACTTCTATACCTTGCAGCAGTGACCCACATATCTTGCGCATTTGTAAGTGAGGATTTAAGAAAACCTCATATATATAATGGTACAAAAAGAGCTCGGATTTTCAACTGATCCACTTTTCTTGCATCTCGATCCTTGGTCAAATTTCATAATAAATTTTGCGTATAAATAATTGTGCATTCTATTATCTTTGCAATAATTTTTGAACCTTGACCAGATTTAATGTGCATCGGACCCCGTTGGATGCATCTTAAGTGGTATCAGGACTCGACCCCATGACTTGAAGAAAACAACTCCAGCATTCAGTCACAGACAATGACTGCTATGCTACCTCAGTCACGAAGATAATAGCTGTCACCAATCCTATGTTTCTTTATTAAAAACATACTATGTAATTATGAAAATAGATCTGAAAAACCTATTAGTAAGAAATGTATTAAATATTTTGATTAATAAGACTTCTATTCAATGAAAAATAGCTGAGTCACATAAACTGAAGGACTTACGAAGAGATGAAATCCAAATTCATACATTTAAGGGATCAGCATCAGAAGCGAAACAATTTTATGACGTTATTGAATTACATTTTCTGAATTGAAACAACTTATTTAAAGCGATTAAATTCAAAGCTGTAGTTATTGATTCGATTACGCATGCACGAATAGAAATCTCTTAACAATGGGTCAAAAATATTACTTTATAACACGATATACAACTATCTGAAATTGAATCTACGAAACATATAGGCATTTTAATTGAATCGGATTATATTTGTGATATATATTAGGAGAAAGATGTTTCCATTTAGGCAAATGGTTAGTAGCAACAGATAGCTTATTTGGATTTTCAATGCAATGCGGGGAGTTGTATTTCTATTGTAATGAACTCTGTGTACATCATCCAACAGCATTTTCCAAGAAACTAGATTACCAGGGGCTAAAGGGCTTTTAGGATTTAGAAATAATGGGAATAGACTATAATGAAGGTATTTCCCAAAATATTCTAATATTAATAAAGTATTTGAACAAAATGCATTGTATGAAATAAAATGTATGAAACAAAATTGCTTTAGAAGAAGGATTTTAGAGAATTAAATAGTTTTGATGAAACAGAAGAATGCGATGCTTAATTATTTTAAACTACAAATTCAAGTAAAATCATAATTTACATTTACGATACAAATATATAATTCAATTACAAAGCGATTTTAGTGAATATATTAAGACTGATTGAAGTGATAATAATCACGTGTAGGATATTTTATTCCTCATCATGCAGTAGTAAGAGAATTTAAAGTTCAGATGAAGGAAGGGAATTCTTAGATTTTAAGGTTATCATAGACGGGTACGCATCACGCAAATGATGGTTGTAATAGTGAAATTTTAAATGAAAATATTTCTTTTCAGTGAAAAAGTTTGATGTAAAAAATGTAGCCCTTTCTCTTGTCAGCCATCTCATAAAACGGAATTTTAAGAAGTCTGAACACTCACATTCTACGGTATATACAAGAAATATATTAAAAAATTTACTTCGGCGATCTGATTAATCGTACAACAGCTGAGGAATCTGCTTCATTCACTAGCTGAGTCAACCCCATTTAGAGTTAATCTAGAAAGAATTCGAGACGCTGGTCATCAAATTCTGTGATTTCAGTTGAAATTTGAATGAATCAAATGGAATGTCATTAACAAGCATTTTGGTCCTGTACAAATCTATTGAAGAATCTGGGATAGTTAAAGAATAGCAAAGACAAAACGTTAACATTAGAAATAAACAAATTTTAGATTAAGAAAAATGTATCTTTGATCAAGTTTAAAGTATTTTTGACATGTTGTTTCCCACTATTGGTTTGATTTCTCCTTTCACTGTTAGAATTTAACAATTAATACATTTGTATTGGGGATGAGTTGTGGTTGGGACGAATTATTAGAAATGACGTTTGAGAAATGCTTCACTATGATGATCGCTGAATTTAGGAATCTCACTATGCGAAGACTTTACTTTGACGAATTATAAGCAACTGAAAAGAAAGTCCACCTTTCTTTCAGTCCCTAGTTGAACGGTCTATGGTGCAATTGTATACTTTAGAGGGAAATTTCCCGAAAATAATGAAACCAGCTTTATTATATATGTCTCAAAGAATTCCTCCACGAAATTATTTCTACCACGTTTGGAGGTCTTATAGGTCCTAATTGCCACTAGATTGTGTTCATGTTGAAAGGAAATATTTTCCTTCATCTTGGAAGGGAATAGCTACTTGTGGTCTGATTCTCCGATATGCCTCCATTGTATCAAAGTTGTCTCTGATCAATCGAAAAAATTCATATGAAATGGAATGCCTGAAATGCAGGAGGGAACTGGACTGCAAAATTAAATTATTGCAATGATTTTGAAACCTAGGGTGATAATAACTCGTGAAATTAATGTATATGCATTAATTATAGATAATATTTGGTCAACAGACCCAGCATACTTTCAAGAGTACAATCTGAGAAACAAAAGATCTCACAGCATTTATCGATAACAGTATGGAAAAGGGTGAAATGATTTGAAGTTGGAATGTCATATTTTTTTCCAATTTATACTGAAAAGGCTGAAAACTGATATGCACAACAACATAGAATCTGAACAGAATTTGACTATTCGCTTAATGCGTAGTTGTAATAAATAAATAGGAAACATCCTTGTACACTTATAACATAAGAACTCATAGATATGAAAAAGTATTGGGTGCGTTTTGACTTCCACTCGTTATAAACAAAATCCACAATAAAATCAAAATTGAAGTTGAATGGATGGAATCCAATGATACAAGAAGAAGAAATTATTTGTCTAGGTGTCAAATTATAGCACTCTATTTAAACTTTTATATAAAAAAAAATATCCTTTTATGAAAAAAATCCTAGCAAATGTAGATTTAGAAGTATGGAATTATTATTTTAGAAACATTACAAAACTACATCATCGTGTGTTCCTGATGCATTAACGGAGATCCCTGAGAAAAGCATTGGATATTTCTCTGACGACAAATCATAAAAACGTCCTTTATGAAGTGCAATTTGTTTACAAAATATAAGGTCAAACATGGATACCAACTAATTTCTTCTATTCCATTCTATAGGACTCAGTAGGCAAATGAATTTTAAAAAACTGGTATAGATTTCACTGGACCTTTCTTTACGAAAGATCGTTGGAAGGTACATATTGCACTCTTTATCTGCACTGTTACTCGCGCACTACAACTAGAACTTCTGTGATGCGTTAATGAAAATTTTCTTCAAGCAATTAGGCATTTCATCCCAAACCAGTTATTTACTTGAGAGATTCTTCTGACAACGCTAAGCCATATAAGACAGCTTATTAAAAACCGAAAAATGTATAGGAAAACTTTTCTGAATCATCTGTTATAGTCAGAAAATTGTGAAACGATAAAGCTTATTTTATGAAAAAGATATTTGGAAAGGCCTTTGTAACAGTGAAGAAATTACAAACATTTGTTTTAGAAATATAATCAAGAGTTAACGCTAGACGACTTACTAACGTTTTCATTGAATCTTCTGAGCCATTTCCTTTCACTCATTCTCCTTTTATGGTAAAAATAAGACAAACTTCCTTATCCTACTATGCTAATAAGTGATAAAATATTCTGTCTCTTATATTTATTAATACATTTAAACTATGAATTTCAATAGTAGAAATTGTATATGTCTAACGATATTATTAAGAGAGAGAGAGAGAGAGAGAGGTGGACGTTCAGAGCAAAGAAAGTATATTAAATTAATCGACAATATTACTCAAAAAAGTCTAACATTTGGTGCAACTATAAGTTTATTAAAATTAGTCAAGTATAATTATAATAGATTCAATATTCAGTAAGAACTTGCATATCATCTGGAGGATAGAGATAAAACAGTTGTGTCTTATGAATAGTGCAGATACTTCATTTATGAGTTCAAAGATGGAAGCAAATATCGTCTAAAATTAACCAACACGTAATGTAACATGATCGTTCATGCATTACTTGTGGGGTCCCAAGTAATGCATGATTGTGGGTCCCAAGAAACGTTTTTATTTTTATGAATAATTCATTTGAACGTATAAGATAAGAAAGGAAAATAAATGTAGAGAATGAAAAATTGTAATTGACTAATAATAAACTGGGAAGAAATTTCCAAAAAATAAAAATGTTTTATAAAGAAGGCTCATCTTTTAATACTGGTCTTAATAATTTTCAGTAATTAGGAAATTTGACTTTGCTGAATGAATTAAATCACAGAAAAAATCGCAGGACGAAATATATAAATTTAGGCCCAATTAGTGAAAAGTGCGCAGCTATCTGACAAAGGTGGAGCACCAAAATATCAGCGCTTGCCAGAAATAAGTGTCCATGAAGTTCCATGAATTAACAATTGATAGAGGACCAACCTTTCTTCATTATTTAATTCAACAGGCGTCTTAAAATCCAATTAAGTAGACAAAAAGCCTTAAAATTCATTTGAAGATACATGAGAAAAAGACAAAACAAAATATGGAATATTGCTCTTCCTCGAATCCCTCTTAACTCGGTTAATCCTAGTTTATATTTATTGATGAAATCTAAGCTTACCAAAATGAATATACCTTCTTAAAGCGAAATTTTATTATTCCATGTTTATTAACCCTTCAATTTGGCCTCCGATAAAAATACTTACTCCTCCGCTTATTTATACAGATATCTAACGACGGAAACACAGTCTCTGTAATTTAGAACTTATACAAAATGGAAAATTATTTCATGTACCGCCTTTCTTTACTTAACATGTGGAATATTTTGCTACATTAATATCAAAAACAATAAATATTAAGTAACGTAAACAATTTTTAAAGTAATTACCTCTATTTAAAATCATAAAACTTTTATAAAGTAAAAAATAATTGTAAATAATTTTTAACAAATTATTTATGTCGGCAAAACATTTACCATTCGTTGATTGAAATGTGAATTAAATTATTTATATTTCACTCAAAAATTAATGAAATTGCTTCTGTTCTTTCAAAAAAAAGGGGATACTCATTCAGCTATCCTTTGAAAAGCTGAAGAAATACGTAAATCAACACTTTCATACAACCCAAACTCATGGAGTCTTGGGGGGCAAATGTCAAACTACGGGATTTCTTGAATTTGCCAATCATTCTAACATATACATTGGCATCCTGGTATTTTCTTGCTGACATACTGTACAAACAATCTCACCTTCGTTTGCAGATGAATGTCTGAAAATACGCCTCCCCTTCTTTTCTATGATTTTGTCTTACTTTGGGTGCACTGACTTCCCGTGTTTGGCGTGACCTGAGGACATGGTGACGAAATTTGCATAAGCATCCCATTTTTATCGGATTGGCATTTCATTCTACAGATCACAAAAAGAACTTTTCAACAATTTCATGATTGCATGTTAAAATATGAATTCACTACTCACATTTTGCACAGTATATATATATATATATATATATATATGAAAGAGAAAGCCGTCCCCCATTCCTCAACTGAAGTAGTCAGTAGAGATAGCTGCAAATGAAATAACCAATTTACCTATTCCAGATAACGTTAAACTGTATTTGTAGATGTTTGGTATATGGGAATATGAAGATGAAGCTAATTTTCTAGAACATAATACTAATGTTTTGGGAAAGAAGTATTTTAATAATATATTTACATAATATTTAATATTTTCCATTTTAAAAGATATTTTAAAAATTTCCAAACAAAGGAAATATGCAAGAAAATGAAATGAATTCCACAGAAGTTTATGCAAATGTTTCGCAAAAAATATTATCTCCACACATTACCATATTAAACGTAAATTTTAATGACATGGAAAGCTTTGAGAGGAACTTTGACGAAAATCAAAATTGTTCCAATGACAAAAAGATCAAAGATTTCGTGGAAACAGGCAAATAGTTATATGTCGGTGATTTTAGAATAGTGATATTATTAGGAAATAAGTTGCTTTTTGATAATGCCTGCTTAAATTATTTCTTCAAAGGGAATAGGGAATTGATTGATAGAAATAATTCAAATAATTATTAATGGAAGAGCATGGCTAATTAAATAACTCATTGTTTTAACATTTTTAATAACTAAGCGAAACTTAGGCAAAAGGGAATATGTTCAGGAATATTTCTTTATTATTGATGAAATAACAACCCTTGTTAACATCGAGGATGCATCCTTAATTGACTGCTAATTCCTTGTATATACTCCTTGTGGGCAAAAAAAAAAAAAAGAATTTACTATGAATTTGAAGACAATAGGAAATTTAGGGAATGATGAAAAAATATGAAAGAATAAAAGAAGGTGACAAATATGATTTTAGAATATTTGAAGGTAATATTAACATTAATTGAGATATGTATTAGTGATCTCTTTGCAAATTATTGTCATCTAGAAAATAAACTTAAATCACTGTGTGAGGAATCAAAATTTGAAAGAAATAACATTTCTTACAACAATTGAAATGAATATGGGCACAGCTAATTGTTCTAATAAAAGAGGCGGTTTAAAATATAAATGTGTGAATCCTTTAGAAAAATTTTAAAAATTACTATCAAGCAGAAATAAATAGGATTTCAATTAACATCAGCAGAGTACATTCGAAAAATGTATTCAAAACAGTCTAATTTCGAAGAGAAAAAGTAGATTGAATATTTGATAACTGAAGTGATATGAGTTTAACGAAATAGAGTGTACACGAACAAGTCGGTTCGCTTGTATTAAAATTGGACAGTGAAAATTAAAGGACTTTGCTGAAGGAGAAAACTAAAATAACAAAATTATTTTCATTCAGAAATATTTCTAAATGAATAAGTCTCTTATTTTAATTTTTTTTTTGACCAAATTGTTCAATAAATAGGTGATTGGTATTGAATATATATCTTATTTAAAAATACATTTAATTAAAAAAATGAAATGTATGTTATAGAAAAGCGATGAACTTAAATGTAATTTAGCACTAAGCATTAATAATATTTCAATTGCGTATGTCGTACCAAAGGAACCTGCTATTTTTTACTCAAAGAAGTGTTAATGATTAACTATCTAAGGAACTGTGTGTTACCCAAATGTGGTAACAATTTCGTTATAGATCAAACTGTAACGGATAATAAAACTTCTTGTGCATAATTAAAAAATTCAATTTATGAATAAAATTAAGACGACGTGGAGTCAAAGTCGATTCAATAAATCGCCGAGAAATGAAAACTTCACCCAAAACACATTTGAATAACCTTCGAGAACATTCACTACCTGAGATATAGTTCTTAACTACTATTGATAAATCTTAGGAAATCCGTGAAGCTGGTGGAAGTCTTCACTGGAATTCTTTGCCGTGATGAGCTGATAGGTAAAATTCCTGCATCAGGAGCGTGAAAGAGAAGTATTGAAGATAGAGAAAGAATTAAGAATGCATAACAAGTGCAAATGCAGTAAGAAAAAGAAATGTCATTATAGATCGAACGCCAAAAAAAGTATTGTATACAAAAGGACATGGAAAAGGAAAAAAAAGTTGAGAATAGGAAGGGAGAGAAAACCGGATTTGAAGTATTTAGAAGAACAGAAACATTTAGCAAATGTGACAGAAAAAGTGTAAAGGAAAATGTTTGTAACCCTTTGAAAAAATTCCAAAGAAAAAAATAATTCTAAATGTGAAAAATGTTCCTTCTTTTAGTAAATTTAAAAAGTAAACTCTTACATTTAAAGATGATAATAATGGTTTCTGTAAAAATATTATTTTCTATAACTTTATTAAAACATTTTATATTTCGGATGTTATATAAAATTCAACTAAAAGGTAATTAAACAAAATTGAATGTCACTGAACCATATACTTAAGATACTTAAATCATATCATGAATAACACTTTGGCATAGGATTTTTCTTTAAAAAATTATTATTCTTGGAGGAAATGTAATAACTTTAGAAGTAATTAAGATGATTTTTTGTTCATTTCAGTTACAAATGGTTTATGCTTCACTCGGTTTCTCATTTATTTGTATTAGCTACACTAATTTATTGGGCAAAAGCCATACAAATGTCCCTATCCGAAATATATAAAATGTCTTTCAAAATGTTAAGCAGATCACAAAAACAAATTCCCTTTCGAATCAGACATAAGAGAAAAAAAATCGAATTTTTAAGATGTGAATTTAACGAATCAGCAAATAAGGTAGAATGAAATAATAAATAAATAAATAAAGGTAATATACTGATTATAAAAAATCTGGCAAATGAATGTAGCAATTAGCTTAATGAGATAAAAATTGCAATCCTGATTAAAGTTTTAAGGAAATGGAATCGAAGAAAAATAAACCGAGACAAACAGAGAAAAAAATTCATTTATAAAGAAAAAGTCAATTTTTTAGACAAATTTTTACAAATAGAAACGCGTATACAAAACTGTTACAGATTCTAAAATGTGAATAACAGCATTTATTATGAAATTGCTTAAGAATAAATTTTAAAAGAAAACGGAAGTATTAGACATTAATAAAAAGTGGAATTAATATATAGTTGTGATATTTTGTGAATAGTCTTGTGCCTCCATATAATGGCAATCAAAAGATGTTGAAAAAAGTGTTTAGTAATCTAATTTTCCGATGTATCCTTAATATAAAGTGCATGTATCATAATGTCATCCTGTGTCAAGAGTTTCAAAACATTCATAATTTTCAAATTTTCCTGTGTCATCCACCATTCAACCACTCAATCGAAACATTTGTCAAGTCACATGCAAAGTCACTCACTCCTTACAGGTTGACCTCTCCCATGCATCCTATTCCTGAATATGAATTCATCGACTTCTTCAAATACACCATATATTTCGAGTTACAAGCTGTCATTATGCACATAAATCAAGCAAACCTCTTTCTTACTTTAAACTAAACAGGTACCAAAATGCAAACACCTGGTTTTAGACTCATAATGATCTCAAGTCTCGTTACTTGAAGAACATTTCATATATTCTAAAGGAAAAATAAGAACCTCTACTTAAGCCCTTAAAATGAGCTTGGGGAACACCCTCTTCCTTCTTGTTATACCATTCGCATTGAATCGTCGTATTTTTCTTTTCAAATAATATCTCACTAAATTTCGGGATTCACAGGTGAGCGCAATTAATCTCACGTTCGTACCCCATTGTACAACCACAAGCTTTTCTTTCATTTCCAAAATCGTAAAAGAAACTTAGTAGGACCTTCACTAACCTTCTGCCATTATTGAGTGTGAGACTTAAAAATAAATTAATAAATTTACAGTACTTAAAGTTCAAAAATTATTAATACGTATGCCCCACTTCATAAGAAACAAGCAATTTGAAGCTTAAAGCGAAATTATGTGATTTAATAATCCCAAATAATTCTCAATAGGCATTATTAATAAATATATATGAGACAACAATCAAACGAAAGGTATTAAAAGTTCATGTATGTTAGAAGAATAAAAAGAACGTTAAATATATATCTGAAAAGATTCAACACATAAATATTAAAAATGCAATTCAATATTATACGATAACATGTTGCCCAAAAATGTACAGTAATGAAAATCAAAACAGAAAATTCAATTCGCAAAAAA
>BMAW01011069.1:137122-175720 GCA_019974015.1 Nephila pilipes | reverse complement strand
TGGCTTGTTCTATGTAATGCAATGTAAACAAACCTCTTTTTCTCAGTTTGCTATTTTCACACTTTCCCACAGGATTAAAAAAATTCTTTTGCATGCAGAGCTGTAAAATTTTACATGATTGTTGTACTTGCAAATCTTTATTCTGTGAACCGCAATTTTGTTAATATGATGATTATATTTTATTTTATAACATGATACATGAAAAAAAAGTTACTAAATACAAACTTCATGACTTTTTTAGTTTTTCAATTTTTTTTAATGTAAGGTAAATTTAAAATTTGAGGTTTACAGAATAAGGTCATTATTTAGCTTTAATTTGGTATAAGAATTATGGTTCTACTGTACACCTTTCAAAAGTTATCTTGTGGGTAACGTAAGGTAAGCTAATTTATTTTTCAAATTTTTGTACGCATATTTCATGTTGTATAAAAAAATATATTAATTTAATAGCAAAACTTGACCAACTATTTTAAACTATGTACTTTATTACACAAACTGGCAAAGTTTCATACTGAAATGAGCAAAAATTGTTGTTTTATGAAGAATTGAAAAAAGTTTGTCAAAATGTTCTACTTTTGATTTCGTAAGGTACTAAGTCCCCTTAAAGTTCAAAAATTATTAATACGTATGCCACACTTCATAAGAAACAAGCAATTTTGAGCTTAAAGCGAAATTATGTGATTTAATAATTCCAAATAATTCTCAATAGGCATTATTAATAAATATATATGAGATAACAATCAAACGAAAGGTATTAAAAGTTCATGTAATTCATAAAAAGAACGTTAAATAACTATATATCTGAAAAGATTCAACACATAAATATTAAAAATGCAATTCAATATTATATGATAACATGTTGCCCAAAAATGTACAGCAATGAAAATCAAAACCGAAAATTCAATTCGCAAAAAAATAATTAAAATCATTCCATCAAATAATTGTAAAATGTATTGAAAACAAAGAGCAACACGCAGTTTATTAATGAATGAGAATAGATAATTAAATAGGTATCCAAGCAATTTTAAAAACGTTACAAGAAACTAAATTAGAAAGTTTACAGTAATTAAAGTCAAAAATATTTAATACTATCTGATTAGAACTTGAAGAAAAAGGCTTGAATGTTACCACCACCAATGAATCAAACGCTAAGTATAAGAAAAGACTAAGATACATATACAAAAAACAAAAATAAATAAGTGAGCCGTTAGTAGTTGTTCCCATTTTAATATATATATTACTAATTTGATTCTGAAAATAAGGGATATACATGTCGTCAAATACCTGTTACACGCCAATGATCTGGTTTTCTGGACAGCTTCTAAAAAAGTAAAAACAAGAACATGTATTGAGACTAAAATGGCTGCTGCTTTGAATGCTCTAGATTATTGGTGTGATACTAATAGTATTGAGGTAAACTTAAATAAATCATACTGCCTGATATTTTTCACTCATGCATCATTTTCCCTAATGCAATGTTTTATCATTCTATGGTTTATTTTATATATTTATGAGTAATCAGAGAAATAAATCAACTTTTCGAAAAAGAAAACTCACTGGTAACAGGTTCACGAAAACAGTGCAAGTATTAAATTTTCATTCGTCTAGCGAACAAAATTGTATTACTTTAATGATTTTCAAATTCAGTTATGATGAATCATTATAGGATTATTGAATCAATAACTTAAATTTCACAGGAAACTTATTTTCAATTCCTACTGACTCAGTTGTTATGAAAACTTTCTACCTATATTAAAATTCTATGTTTGGTTTGGCTTTCAGTAAAATTTTGAAGTGCTCCAATTGGAATTTTTTTTTGTTCACTTTTCAGCTTCTGAAAAGTTAAATTTACAATGCTCCATACATTTGTAGTTTGTTTGTGGATTGATGATAATTAGAAGAAAATATTTGTGTGCTAAAATGCTATTTGTTTTCTTTAATATAATGTGTATGATAAAAAAGAGCATACATACTGTGAGAAAGAAAATTCTTGCTCTTTGTTAATTCAATGTTAGAAACTTTGAAGTTAACTGTGTACTTGAAATTGAGCAACAAATTTTATCGAGGAAATTCATACA
Organism: Nephila pilipes; assembly: GCA_019974015.1. NCBI lineage: Eukaryota > Metazoa > Arthropoda > Arachnida > Araneae > Nephilidae > Nephila > Nephila pilipes. The sequence goes on along the minus strand of BMAW01011069.1, from coordinate 173,642 downwards.
TGGAAATACTTGAGCACAAATGAATTACTAAACTGCTGAGTGCTGCAAAATTTTCCTAAAGAAACTTTTATTGAGTTAAAAACCTTTTGTTTGGGAGCCTATATTGCTGTTATAATTTTTAACGTAGGATAAAATTGTCCGTTTTGTATAACGAAAGCCCTTGACATAAATGTTAGAAAATATAGCAGATATCTTATTATATTCTGTTCAGAATTTGTTTGAAAAATGCATTGATAGAGATTGAACCATTTCTTCTCAAAACTGTAATTTTGTAAATTTGATATCTCAAAAGTAGCATCTCTAGAGCCAAATAAAATATTTGCATGAAATTTCACACAAATGTTTCTAATCGTAATATCTAGCGATATAATTAAAACTATGAAATGGAATAATTTTAGAAAAAATATAGATCGATTCGTTTCTAAAATTATTCAAAAATTGTTTTGAGATCTTATTTTCCAAATTCAACTGGCTAAAACATTTGATCAGATTGAAATAATTTGAAGTTTGTAGTTCATTCAAAAGAAATATATATTTATGAAAAGTACTGCATAAATGTTTTCGAAAAATGTTACATATTTTTTTAAAATTTGTATAAAAGTCAAATTTAAAAAAAAAAAAAATATTGTAATTTTAGGAAAATTAAGAAATAAAAGTACACGAATGTAGTCAGATACCTTAAATTGCATTGAATTACACCTGCTTAAGCATTTTGGCTATTGGATATCAAATATATACTAGAGAGTTTGCTAAATAAGAACTGCGTTTAAATGGGACAGCTGTACTGCTGTTGTTGCCATTCCGCGCACTTGCAATGAGTTGTTATATTTGTTGGTTAATTACAGAAGCCAGAACGGAAGTGAGGATACGTTTTTACGTTTTGATTGTGCCAATTTAACGTGTCTTACACAATTGAAAATGTCATCAATTGTGTAATATGCATTTTGATTTACTTTCTGTATGTGTGAAAGTCGCCAAAATTTTTCAACAGATTATAGAAGTGTATGAGCATATGACTCATGTTGCACCAGAAATAAAACAGCGATCCTCAGAACAGAATCATTTAACGTCACTCAAAAAAGTGAAGTTCAAGCAAGAAATTTCATCATGAAAATTTTGTGCTCTCAAGTATGGGATAGGTAGAGTATGTTGCTTATGGATATTTTCCTCAGTGTGATGCAGTAAATTCCGATACTTATTGTAATACCTTAACTAAATACTGTCTAGTGTTATAACAAAAGGTGTGGCGTACTTAATAAAGAGATCATTTTGTTGCATGACAAAACGTGTCTACACATGGCTTGTAGAACCCGAGATCTCTTTGCATCATATGACTGGCAACAACAGGATCCCCCTCAGTATAGTCTAGATCTTGCTACCATTTGCTGCTTCATTTGAAGAAGCTTTTACACGGTCAGTACCCTGACGTCAATAAGGATGTCAAAATGACTGTTTGTAGCTGTTAGTCTTTCTGGCCTCTATTAGGATGGAATACAGAACATGGTTCTACAATAAGGTGCTTTGTGCTGAATAATAAAATAAAGTTCAGGCTTTCCAGAAAAATAATATAATATAAAAATCAGCACTTGTTTTTCTTTAAGTATCTTAACCGCACTCGCTTAAAAACACACTAATAGCTTTTAATCTTAATCAAATGAGAGAGGTAATATCTAAACTCCTGCTTCATACTCAGAATGGTCTATTTATGAGTATATTTCCATTCTTAATGAATTATTTAACATATTTAATTAAAAACATAAGATTGTCCCGTTATCTGATAAGTATTTCTTACTTCGATAAAATTATTCATTACTTGAATTTTTATACTTAACAATTTAAGCTTAGTACATATATAAAACATGTTTACGCTCAATAGTGCATAATTACTGAAATGTATCACTTTCTCATTTGGAAATAAATTAAATTTAAATACTACATTTATTCTGAATGGATTGAAATTTAGTAAAAAAGTTCAAATAAGGAATCTAAGATATATGCTGAGTCCAAAAGCCCCAATGCATCGAAATGTATTCACAATCCAAAAAGAAGAGCTTGGATGCGAAGTATTCATGAATTATTGAGATGAAATCCTCTAGTCTTTGGAACGTGTTCAATGTATCTCATCTCCATACATTTACCATTGAGCTATTCCCTTTCAAGTAATGCGTCTCCTTAATCTCATTGACTGAGAAAATTTTCTCTAGAATGATAGAGAGATCATTCCCTATTGGAAAGAAGTTTATATTATTTCCGAGAAAGTTAAATCTCATAATATTTATTCGTCAGGGTAGAGAATTTTGTCTCCTTTAGCTGTCACCCATACATATTATTGCAAAGATTTTCCAAGCGATTTATGAAACGATTTGTCTAGACACAAAATAAAAAATTGTGTAACATGTTGCAAATGAATATACTTTATAACTTATTTTTACGTAGATATTGATAAATGAAAATTGCTTTAAGTTTAATTTATTCAAAACTGAATTGATATAATTTACGCCATATAACTTTGCTTAGAAACACGAAATAATTTAATTTAAAACTATTGGTTAACTTCATAACCAGTATACAAAAGCAAGCTGTAGAACTTTTTTACCATACACAAAACTTTTAAGTATACTAAAGAACGCTTTAAGAATATTGCATTAGACAATTTCGAAGCACTTATTTGATTTAGAACTAACATGGAAGAACAAATATTTAAAATTTTAAGAATCATTAAGTTAAATTTAAGTAAGAAAGTTATAACTTGAACAAGTTGGTCCTTTAAGAACTTTCTTGGAGATTTCTGGAAAATATTTTATATTTTGAAGAGAAATTTAATAAAATTACTTATTATGTTCAAAATTAATCAATTGTCAGATAGTCAATTATTGAAATATTGCTACCAAATTTGTTTGCAAAGTATTAAGTAACATTTAACAACTTTTAAGTATACTAAAGAACGCTTTTAGAATATTGCAGTAGACAATTTCGAAGCACTTATTTGATTTAGAATTAACATGGAAGAACAAATATTTAAAATTCAATTTTAAGAATCATTAAGTTAAATTTAAGTACGAAAGTTATAATTTGTAAACTTGAACAAGTCGAGCCCTTTAAGAACTTTCTTGGAGATTTCTGGAAAATATTTTATATTTTTAAGAGAAATTTAATAAAATTACTTATTATGTTCAAAATTAATCAATTGTCAGACAGCCAATTACTGAAAATTGATACCAAATTCTTTTACAAAGTAATAAGTAACATTTAACAATATACACTTAAAGGTATCTTATTTTGTTTTTCTAACAGGATTAAAGGTAGTTTTTATTATTAATACAAAAATGTACTTAAAATTCTATTCTTACATTTCTGGAAGAGTGATTTTTGTTAGATATTAATATGTAATGGTAGCACGTACTTCTGGTGCAAAATTAAATTTAACTTATCACATATTTCGATAATAGATCTCCTTGATTTCTTCTAATGAACCGATTCAAAATAAAGAACTTAAAATGAAAATAGCACAAAAAATGATACTCTTAAAAGAGATCTTAAGAAATATATTGTCCCAAATTAATTTTACATTTTAATGTTTGCTTATACTGTCTAAAAGTAAAATCAATAAATACATTATGTTTTCATTGTAAAAATTATAATATTATATGAAGTATATATTATTAATGAATTATTAAATTATTATATGAATTATTAAATTATTATATGAATTATTAAATTATTATATGAATTATTAAATTATTATATTATATCCTTGTGATTTTTATGTAATTCTAAAATAAAATATTTGATATCTTTAACATTTTAAGCTTCCCAATTAATATTATCATTGCCTAATTATATAATATCCTAACAACATCGAATAAAGAAAATTATGAATTAAATTATATTACGCATCACTGCTTACACCCCTATATTCTTTATGATCAATTTATGATGCTAAACTTCGTAGCCCCTTTCATTGCTCATGTTTCATACATAAATCATGCCCGAGTCGTTAAATACGACATCAGAATATCCCACTATTAACGATATCGTTTCTAAATCTACCTTTAAGCGACATCCGAATCTTAGGCACTAAACGTTAGAAATCATTCTAAGTCACTGTTTACAAGTCCTCTGAGACATTCTAAGTCCTTTGTAATGTCCCAGCAGCGATACCTTAGTGTCTATGCGGAGAAAGGGATCTCTAGGGAATCGATGTACTGCTTCGAGTGATTACAGTAGCCTTAAGAGCTAGTGAAGACTTAGAGTCAATGAAATGTTCGATTATTTAGAGAACTCTTTGGGTAAAGGTCAGGTGCGTTGAATTATAGAGTCATTGTTGAGTTTTGATGTGGTGCGATTAATTTGGAGAATTTTTCTATTTTTCATTCGTTGTGATTAAAGGGTATGCGGTGCTTACATCAGTGGAACGGACAAGTAGTGATGCAAAGGTTAATAAGAATTGATACAGCTGTACACATATGGACTCTTTGGAAAGGATTAGGAGTAGAAATGTAATAAGGAAACATTCTGATCATCAATTTATTTCAAGGAAATTTCATACAAAGTTTGAAACTGTTATTTATTATAATATTCATTCCCGAAAAATATATAATTTTTTTTTTCATTTTTGAAAAAAAATCCATAATTAAATTAATTGTGCCAATAACTTCTGGAGGATTATTTTTATTTGGAACCTCATATATAGTTTTTCATGCAAGGCTAAAAAAATATTTTCATTTCATTTGACATAAGGAAAATTAGATATACAAAAATATTTTAATTTCAATAATATGCAATAAAATGAAAGTAAATTTGAATGAAAGTCATATGTATTCTCCCTACGTATTTATATAATTTACTTTTAAGTATTAAATATTATAATGATGAAGAGAGCTGATATTTAGCTTGAAACACTTCAGAAAGCAAGAATTTGCCGAATATAAGGCGTCATATGGATTTCCAAACAGTCATTTACTTTTGTTCTTTAGTTTGCTAGATTTTATTGAGTTATTATGTCTACCAAAACGAAATACTAATATAAAAAATATTCTTAAATTACTTTTATTCTAAAGATATTTATAGTTAATCGGTAATATTCGTCATACTACTTGTCGTATGAAACGAAAACATTTTATAAAGAAACGTAAGAATAACACAAAGTGAGATATCATTTTCAGATACTGCAAATAACTGAATTTGTATATTTTTAATTTTGAAAACATTCAAATAGATAGAAATTATTTATTGTTCAAGTTATATTTTTTTACATTGTGCATGTTAAATAAACTAACAAATTTCGTTTAAGTCTCTTGGTTCCATCAAAATATTACTTGTAATATTGTAATTACATTTAAATACTTTAAAACGAAGTAACTCTACATTTTTGTGATTTAAAAATATTGATCAATAATTACTTTTAATTTCAGTTAAATAAGCTTATTATATACTTAAGTAAGGAATTGTATGTATCATTATCAGTATTATGATATATTTAGTTGTTACTAATTGCCAACAATTACAACTCGAAAAAAAAGTTATTTTTTTCACAACATTGTATAAACTGAAATATTGAAGGATAACTGAAATTTTACCAACAGCAACTGTGTCTAGTGGAAGTATCTGATTATATACTGAGGACTAAAAGAGCTATATAAGCTTATTAGCAAAACTTATCACTTTGATCAATATCATAAATTTAAAACAGCTTTTATGAAGCGTTTTCTCTAGTTTCTTGTATTCAAAAGAAAGTATTCACACACACACACACACACACACACACACACATATATATATATACTGAAAATTTATGAAAGAATAATTTAAAATATTTAAAAAGACAAAAATCCAGAAAGAAATGTAACAATGAAAGAAAAATAAATGAAAATATGGAACCCAGCAAGTCAAAAAGCAATATCGGGCTGAGGACCGATTAAGCGGGGTTAAACTAGTTTAATGGTACCAACCTTGATGCAAACAAATTCAGCGATAAAATCTACAAAAATAAAATCTATAATTCCTGGTAGGCTGAATTGGGAAATCCAAATTACAAAAGAGTTCAATGATTAAAAAATGCAAAAAATTTTCAACGATAAAATTTACAAAAATAAAATCTATAATTCTAAAAATTATCAACAAATCAAAATATAAAAATTACTTACAAAATTCAAAGAAATGAAGATTCAAATATGTGAGTAGTAAGACGGAATTTTCTTTAAGCTTCAAGATGTATATCACATACTCAAATTGAAAAAAATATAACACATCATCACCAAATAAATGAAAAAAAGATTTAAATCATTGTTTGATTGGTAATAAAATGTAAAAGGATGCAAACAATTGGTTGGTAATAAGTTGTATGGTAAAGGAGTATAACGGTCCAGAGAGTGAGTAAAATTGTTAGCTGTGTAAATGTAAATAAATAGATTCTTCACGGCTAGACCACTAACAAGCCGACTTTGTGGACCTATTGTTGTGTGGTGGATTTGAAATTGGATCACGATTCGCAAAGATGTTTAATATATTTGTGATGTATATAAGTATTTAAGAAATTTATTGGATAATCATGATCCAAACAGTTGTTGAAGAATTTTTTAATGTTATTAAATTTGTCTATTTTATGTGTGGTTAATTTGTTATTACGTAATAAAAAGGCCAATAAAATATTCCTATAAATGGATCTGTATATATATATATATATTATCTGTTTATATTATCTGTATGTTTGAATATAGTGCTCAATTAATTCTGTCATATCTGTTAACCTAGCATGTATACCTCATTATGAATTAGAAGACAAATGTAAGGTTTCGTTCCACTTGAGATAGTAGACTAGAAGAACAAGCTGATGAAAATAAAATATTCCATTTCAGCAGTTGAAAAAACATGCCTGAGATAAAATTAATCTGTTTGATGTTATCCTAACATAAAAACTATAAACAGCATTTTAAACAATTATTTTTCATTTCTTTACTTATAATTTTATCAATAACTTCGTTTTAAGATTATTATATGTATTCAAAGTCAATAAAATAGTATCAAGGACATTTATTTATTTTTATATAAATTGATTTCATTTATATTTGCATTTATTATTAGAAATAACACATTTTATATATATAAATTTATATCCTGCTCAACTTTCTTTCGATCTCTCATCTATTTCCCCTTTGTATAAGCAGTGTTAATAATTTTAAAGCTTGAGATGTACAATAAAGATTTTAATTATAAGTTTATTATGCTATTTATACTCATTATTCTTGACAGATCCTTATAAAAAATCCAGAATTACGGTGCTTATTTACTGGTACATGCTCTTGGCAAGAAAAGCCAAGCAAGGAGCACACTTCACTTACGTTTGTAGATTTCTCAATGAGCTGAATTTTTTTGCATCACACTTTTTTATAGTGATCTGACATTTTGTGCTTTTTCAACAGCTACAATTACTTATTTTTGCTCTATTGGTACAGGTATTTTATTCATATTAGGGAGGTTTAATCACCTACTTTCAAAGCTCTTTTATGTAATTGAGATATCAAAAAGCTCAAAATGTTTTATTTTTTCTTAAATTTTGCTTTTAAAAAAATAAAATGCACTTTTCTGTATTCTCGTTAGTCTCTAAGTATTGGATAAGTTGAACGTTTGGAAATTAAATTTTAAAATTGTGAGCCAACACCCTCTGTGGCACGTCTTCAGTTTTTAAATGAGAACGTGGCTCGCTTTTGGATTAGGATTTTTAAACACGTTCCCTCTTCCATTTTAAAATTTATTTTCATGTTTTAAGTTCCATGATATCCTGTTCACTTAAATGAGCATTGCACTGCGGTAGAATGGTTGTAATTACATTTTCTTGTTCATGGTTTTGCTTCTTTTTCGGATTTATATTATGAAAATTTATCAGCGTTGCAACATATTTTCTAGTATAGTTTTCATTGATTCTTAATATTTACAAAGTTTGCTTCTGACTTCGTCTAGTACAAAATCTTTTGAAAGAGTAAGTGCTACTTTAAATTTAAACAAAATGATCGTGATGAAGAAATATAATATGTCAACAGCCATAATGTATGTACTACGAGAATCAAAATAGAGAGCTCTAAGGAAAGTTTAAATAATGTTCCTTTTGATGATCGAAATATTGTTCATATCAATATTGAGTTGAGTATAATTTCCCTATTACTAAAAAAGTAAGTTCTGCAATAAAATTGATTCACTCGTCATTAGTGAAGATTATGGAATTCACAGATGATTATTGTTAATTTAATTTTGTAATATATTTTCTATATACAAGCCAGTAGCTCAATAACATCTGGCATGTCAAGGGTATTTGATAACATAAGCATTAAACTGACATATAGCATGCAATGTATGAGCAAATGTATTAAGCCTGCTAAGACATTTTGTGCAATTATGAATTCATAACCACATTTGCAAAATGTTAGAGTTTCAATAATGTACTTTAGCTTAGCCAAACAAAAGTAAGTAGTTTATTTTTTAGAAAAACTGTAGAAAAAATTGTAGATGGAGACAATAGTGACATAAATATAACTATTGCTTTTGATGGTATCAGGCTGAAGCAGTATCACACATCTTTGAAAGCAACTCCAAATGGCTTTAATAAATTTTTCTGCATCATCTCTAGATACAGGTAAATTTTCAGGTACTGATTTCCTTGGAAAATACTGATTTTAATGCAAGAATAAAAGAAAAAAGGGTTCAAACAGTCAAGAAATTTTTTAAAGGATTGGAGTCATATGGGACATTAAAAAGATTTCATTTCTCTTAAAAAAACAAGTAATCTGAGATATGTGAATTACCAGGATGTCTTACAACAGTAGATTACTAATCTTTTAACTCAATAGATTATTAATTATTAATAAGATTAAGTAGATTATTAATCTTTTTTTTCAAGTATAAAGTGTCTCAGTTCTGGAATAAAACTCTATTGTTTAGTTTGTTATGGTTGCAAGAAATATTTATATGTATTAAAACAACTAATGTATTTATTACCGACTTGTTAATTACACTGTAGAACAAACACAAAGGGCATCTCTTAGTTTCCCTTTCGCATTTGTATGTGAAAGCTAGTTTATCACTTGAAGCTATCCCAATTTTAGTTCATCAAAAATTAAAAACTGTATCACATGCATTTCTTTACTCAACTGAAATTTGTTCTGAGGAAGATTAAATATTTACTCTTTTTTCGGTATGCATAAAATAAAAGTCACATTAGGTTGAAATCCAAATAATGAAGAAAACATTTCTTGCAACTTGACATCTATTTCTGTTTGAAATGCGGAGGAATAATAAAATGTACTAAATTTGATTGAAATGTAATTATACACATATTGGTGAGATTTGAGTCGGTTAAGTATCAGTTAGGTAAAATGTAATTTTTTATTGAAAAATAAAACAGAATTCTAGAAGTCTGGTAAGTTATAAACTAAATGAATGGATCTATTTGAAAAATGCTCAAAAGATAAATATCATAGTTAAATCCAATGTGAGTTACCATGATATAAATAATAGAATTAGCTCGATTAAAGCCTTTCAGGGTAGGAGAAATAACTATATTATTGCAATTTAATTTGCTACACAATGCTCTTTAAGAAATAATATCCATTGCTAAATATTTAACGAAATAAATATCAGCTTTATATTTCTTCTTCTATTAGCTCTCAAAATGTATAAACTTAAAAATTAACAAAATAATTAAAATAATAATTGTGTATTGCATTTTAAAACGAAAATATAAAGTGAAGACTAAAATTTCAGTTTGAAGAAAAACATTCATTGGGAGGAATTTAATTTAAAAATTTTTATTGATTAGAGTTTTTAAAATAATATATTGTTGTATTTTATTGCACTGTGTTCTAGAAAAATAAAGAAAACGACAGTTTACTTTATAAAATTTTAATGCTAAGTTATTGCATTTTTAAAAATCTTAAGTTGTGCATCGTATGTGCTTGAGATAAAGAGATATAGTTTTTTAGATATTATACACTTCTGAATCATCAGTATGGGTTATTCAAAAGTGTAAATCGCAAGAAATAAATGTATGATATATTTATAAAAAATATGTTTTTATGATAGTTGAACCTGCATGAATAACGTAGTCAACTTTAATAAAATAGAGCAGTGAGTTTGTTTCTTCATATCATATAATCTAAAGATAGAGAGTTTTACGTGTTGTTTCAATTTGAACAACAACTTCGACACAAGATATGATGCGGTATTTAAGTAAGTGGTAACAACGAATTTTAAATGTCTTTAAACACAATCAGGATTAAAATTCAAATGTAAGAATTCTACGTATTATTTTCAAAACACAACATTGCACACAATCTGAATAAAATCAATGTAATCGTCTTTACATTGAAAACATTGCTGCATTGAAATTGTCTTTTAAATGACACAAAAAACATAAAAGTGTCATTGAATTTTGAAATCGTTATATATATATATATATATATATATATATATGAGGATCTTTAAGAATTCATTAATAAAGTAAACAAAAGTTCGACTTTCAAAATCCATGATCGTTTATTCATTTTAGTTGAGAGATAGAGAGTGTGAGTGAGGTAACACAGAATTATAAAAAATAATGGAAATGCAACTCCTACTTTCCAAGTGCATCAGAAGAGCGCAGAATAGCACATGAGAGAGAATATTAACTCGTAATTCATTTGATACTAAGAATTTCTACCAGTCACGTGGGTAACTCACGTGATAAAATATGAAGGCAAAGAGAGGGATATTCATGATGTATACCAGTCTCTTACCGATTATTTCTGAAAGATTTATATTTACATGAAAGCCGATTAAACATATTTTATGATTTAATAAATAAAATGTAAATCTGGAATCAGGAATGAACTATTTAATTTTACATTAGAGGGAATATGAAAATTAAGAAGATTACATTATTTTTAGTAAAATTATTACAAATTTAATTCTAATCATTACAAATTTCTTTCCTACAAAAGATGTGGATGTCAATTGGGCCATCACACATAATCTTGTTTCACAAGGGTATCTGTGTAAAGAGATAAATTAAGCTTTTGTTTGTAAGAAAAACTAAAAAAATCACACTTAAAACTTTTATTCCTAAAAATCACTTCAAATTTACAAAACACATAAGCTATTTCAATAAAATGATCATAATATAAAAAACAATTTATAACAAAAAAAAGTAAGCACCAAGAAGGAAATGTTTAATGGAGACAAAAATTGGCGGATAGAAAAATTATGTACAGAATAGAAAATGAATAAAATTTCAGAAAAATGTGAATGATTTATTTCAGAGTTACATAGTTACAAAGTAACGAGCTCAATAAGGTATTGACCCACCTCTAGCCTGGATGTAAGCTATCACGCTACGTGGCATTGAATGATAAAGCTCTTTGATGGTTTCCTGCGGTATTTCTTGCCACATTTGCTCCAAGTGTCAGGTTAGGTGATCAACATTACATGGTCAATGCAGTCGCCTTCCCATCATACCTCGGACATGCTCTATTGCAGAGAGATCTGGCGGGCAAGGGAAGTGTTTGACAAACTGTAAGACAGTGTAAAATAAAACGTGCCGTATGATGTCTGGCATTATCTTGCTGAAAAAAACGGCCAGAGTACTGCAAAAAGAACGGTAGCAAAACAGGTCAAAGAATGTCGTCGACGTACCGCTGTGCAGTAAATGGGCCTCTAATGACGACCAAAGGGGTCCGGCTATAAAGGGAAATTGCACCCCATACCATAACTCCTGGTTGTAGGCCTGTGTAAAATGCAATAGAGTGGCATGAAACAGTGATCGATACGTTGCCCTCTGCGTCTCCAGATACGTCTTTGATGATCGTCAGGACAGAGTTGGAAGCTGGATTTTTCTCCAAGCACTATACGTCCTTAGTCAGCATCATTACAACCTAATCTAGCCAAGCACCACTGTAATCTGGCTCGAGAGTGAGCAGGTGTTAGTTGCAGGTGACGTAGCTTTCGGTGCGAGAGTAAATTTTGCTCTGTTAGCCGTCTGTGAATGGTCATGTAGGGCACTCGTGATCGAGTTGCATGTCTGGTGGTTGAAAACAACGAACAAGGCGCTGTAACTGCTGATCTGACAATCAGTGTTTTCGTTCAGTGGACGTTCAGTGTTTTCATTCAATCGCTTTTCATTCAAAGGACACCAAATTTTACTTATTTGCATGTTTGGTCCAAATGTCTTTGCATACGAAATTTCATTATAATCGGGCAACTTCTTCTTGGTACATCATTTTTTTTGTTATAGAGTGTATTAAAGATGAATAAAACTTGTATGTAGTTGTATGGAAAGCTAAAATCTAAGTATTCATTTATATCACAGATTATGAAATTATTTTTCAGCTATTTTTGTGTACTATATATTACAACTATTATTCATTCAATTAAAGTCTAAAATACAATTATGTTAAATTTTTCATTTTCGTAAAAATTGTATATCAAAATTAACGAATGACAGTTTGAATTAAACAAAATATCAAACAATTTCAACACAATAATTACTATTTTAAATCAATATATCAAACATCGAAATAGATTTCAAAAAATTGAGATTTCTCATAAAATCATCTAAGCAAAATTTATATTTTCAGAACAAAATATCTTTATGTCATTAATTTATGAAATGTATGAAAATATATTAAGTATCACTAAAATAATATCATTTGAAGTTTATTTTACTATAAATTAAATTCTAAATAAAACAAAACATTATTTTTCTTACTTTCTGATATTTTCCCTATATTAAAATTCAAATCAGAATCAAGTGAAAGAAATTTTGATAATATATCAATATACGATATTTGGAAAATCATACAACATATTTCACAAAGTGGAAAAAATAATATATTGCGTTATTTACTCAACATCAGCAATTAAAATGAAAAATTAAATTTAAAATGATGTTCCAATTCAAAAGAGTCCATTTCAAAACAGAAATTATAATCCAGTTCCTAAGATTACATGATAGAAGATGCATAATCCTGAAAATATGTAAGGATTTAGAAACAGAACTCTTTATGTCTGGTTTGCACTAATGTTCTAGATGACATATTAATTTTATAGTTTCATAAAGGAACTGAAGGAAACATTCTATTCCTTGCGGTCTGCATTAAGATTCCGTATGTATTCGGAGTTATTCAAGTAGATTTTGATCAATGAAGGTAGCTTATCAACATCAATTTTGCAGTGAACTCCTACGTGCCTGGAGAGATGATGAAGCTAATGACCTTAGTAAACAATCTAAAGTCTTTGGGTAATAAGTTACATTAAGAGATTATTCAAATTAATAGGTAATGTTCGAGCTTTCCTCAAAGATGTCAAATATACTGTTAATATCTGCCACTGCGACAACAATCCACATTATAAGTCCCCTCGGTGTGTTCACAAGCGTTACTTAAACGTGTGATTTATGGTGAACCCAAAGAAGAAAGTTGTACAAATTGATATCCGGTGAAAGCAGATGCCATACAATGGGTCCAATGCGTCCAATCCAAATTCTTGGGTATGTTATATCATGGTAATCATGTATCTGGAGGGTAAAATGTCCAGGTCCATTATCAAGTACTAACCGCATGCCATTCTACACTGCGGCAGGAAGATTTTGTAGTAATTCAAGGAGAACCTGTTGCAGAAAAAGGAGGTACGTTGCTCCATTCAGGCATTCTGTTAGCACCTAAGGCCTCAAGGGATAATCATTGAGGATTCTTGCCTCCTCTTTGACACTAAACCTCTGTTCAGATTTTCATGGTACACTGAAAACGGGATTTTACATTATTCACATGAATACATTTTGTGTGTTGACAATGCCTTCTCGAGTAAAGCTGGCATCGTAAAAAAACAGAGGCAGAATATTAAAATTAGAATGTGGTGACTTAAAGAATTCAGCACACGAATTGTTCACGAAGAGGATAATCGTCTTCGGTTTGAAGTTTTCCTTCTTGATATAAAAGGAGTACATCTTTGTAGAATGCATAACATTTTAGACGGACATGTGCGGGCATCGAGTTCAGCTCCAACTGCCCATGTAATTGTCGACGAGGAATCGGTAAGTCGCTGCAGCTCAATTTCTTTCATTTCTGGAATGAGTACATTGCATGGTCTTTCTACATGAATGCCGTGCTGAGTGGAAGGTACATGTCTCCCACTGTTGTTGAACGATATTATGGTGCAGACAACGCCTCCCTGAACATTATTGTTTGAACATCCGCTGTGCTAATTATCCATTACTATCTGCTCGACCGTACATCAAATGAATATTAGCGTATTACAGGTTCAAATAGTCAACCATTACGACACTTATTGAAATAGAGTACTAAATGCAGCACATACTTACTTCCTCAAAAGCGGTAGTTTACGTCATACTTGTTTATTACCAGTTAACATAGTTCACTTACCAATTAAGTTATACACATTCAGATATATATCTGCTAAGAAAGAAAAACAACAACCAAAAGTATAAAGTTAATTACAGAAAATCCAACAGGCGGCAGGTCCACTTTTCGTCTCTTCTAGGTTGAAAGTCTGCTTGCGTTTTCAGGGATTTTCATGCTCTCAACGTGGATTGTGATCCCATGTTCTATGGTAAGTTTTCATTTTCCTGAAGACTTCTATCATCCCTTATGTATCTCTCTATCAAATTTTGAAAAAATCTTATACTTTGAATGAATTAACTATATATTTTCATTACAGTCATGGCGCAAGAAATACTGATTTATCTTTATTTTACACTTAATGAAAGATACAGGATGCATCATGAAATTGAAGGTGGATCCCCAGACCTTTTTCCCCTCAGTAGCTAAGGAGCGAATTTTTTCCTGTTTGGTAAGTTATTCTAAGAACTATTCAGATAAAGTGTATCAGATTTAGGAATCATTAGGTATTTTATATAGAGACAAAAAGTCTAGTAGGGACTATCCCTACGAGTTTCAAAGCACGAAATAGAAATCTAGAAATCACTCTATCGCATATATTAAGAGATTAAATGAAATTGTATCAGGAAATATAGATTAACTCCTCACTTGAGTCACTCATATTCATCATCTTTTACGCTTAGAATATATATATATATAAAAAATTCCTTAGAAAATACCTGTTTATTGCATGGAAATGAAAAACGATTTTTTTAAAGCATTGTCATTGCTAGTAGCTATACATGTTTCTCGTCCCTCTGAAATTTTGTGGATACCTCGCCAAAAAGACTGCTCCTCTTTTGAGGCAAACCATTCATCTAGCCAGTTTCGTACATTTTCGTAAAATATGAAGCACTGATCAGCAAGTGCATGTTCCATTGATGCAAATAAATGAAAATCGGATGGAGAAAAGCCTTCTGAGTAAGTCGCATGGGAAAGTATTTCCCAACTTAACGCCTCAATCACTTCTTTGACCTGTATTACTGTATAATGGTGCATTATGTTGATACAAAATCAATTTGTGTAACCTTTTTAGATATTCCGGTAGTTTTTCTCTCAAAACGTGATTCAAATTAACTATTTGTGGTAGGTGATGCTCAGTATAAGCTGTTTCCCCCTTTGTAACAACTCATAAATGATCCACATTTATGATCTTACCAAACACAAATCATTGCCTTCCATCCTTAGAAATGTACCTTGCAGACGATGTCGATGGTTCACCTTCAGTTTCTCATAATCTTTTAAGCTTAGAATTCCCTAAATATATCCTCTATTCATCACCAGTCACAATTCAATGGAGAAATTACTTTCTTTAGTATCTGGCAAACAGCAGTTTGCAAGTTGTTTTTCGACTTTCCAGCTGTCTTTCATTTAGTTCATTTTAGCCCATTTCCCCATCTTTTGGATGTCTTGCATGGCTTTCAAGTGTATGGAGATCGCTTTTCTTACCACACTTAATTGATTTGAAAGTTGTTGCAGCACAGGAGCATCAATCTCATCCAACTCAACTTGTAATTCACTGCCTTCAAACGGTTTTGGAGATCTAACACATTTTTCATTTCATAGTAAAAACCACCTCTTTTGAATATTTTAAACCACTTAAAACACTATGATTTATTAAGAACATGAATACCATAAGCTTCGACAGACATTCGAAGTGATTCTGCAACAGTTTTCTTCAAATGGTGACAGAAAACTTATGCTGTCCACAAATTGTAGTTTCTAGGCACAAAATTTGACATTTTCTAAGCTATTAATTTATTTAGCAAGGATTTCTATAGTTGTGAGTTAAACTTTTTATCAGTGGTCAAAAGAATAAAACGGCGTCATTACGTGTTTTGGCTGTTACTGCATTGGAAGATGCATATTTAGGAAGTGCCCTATTTAGGGAAATAACGTTTTCATACTTACATAACTGGTATAAGATAAACCTTTTAAGATTAATAAGATTCAAAGTATTAGCATTAGGTCTTAAATGTTTCATAAAGCACTTATTGGATAAGTTCACTATTTATAGAATTGATAAGATCCCTGGTAATTACGCTAATATTGTTAAAGCACTTTATGCTACTGTGACTAATGAACATTTTGTTAATAAAACTTTTAAGTGAAAGTAACTTATACTGATAGAAAAATTACCAGTGAAATTAAATATTAAATAAGTTAATAAGTTTATTCTTTGAAAATTGTAAATTTTACTCATATCTTATTTCCAAAACTTCATAAAGCAGGTTATAAATTTAGAATAGTGACTAATGGTTTCAATATATACATTATTAAAGTTAGTAAGCTCTAACAAAACGTCTTATAAAAATAAAAATTTAGGTTTTGATTAAACTGTAATTATTGAAAATAGTTATGAAATTTTATGTTAATTTGATATGAAAATTTACTCAATTTATAATCATTACTTTGCAGATTTGCTTTATTCCGAAGATATAAAGGATTTAATAAACGTTCTTCTGGTTTATTTTAAAAAAATAATTTAATAGTTCTATATCTTATGAAGAAACTAATTTTCTTATTAATCTTGTTTTGAAAGAAAAATATATTTCTTATCATGGTAAAAAATTAAAGAATATTAGTGGGTAGAATACATGGGAATATATGTATTAAAGAATATATGGGACCAGCTAGTAATAGTCTTGACCATGTTTAATTACATTCTTATAAAGAAAATTTACTCGCAACACTAAATTATTTTTGTTTCAATTTATAGATCACCATGTATTTTTTCAAAATAAATTTAACCTGGAATGGAATCAGGATTTTTATCATTTATTTTATTATTTAAATCCTTCTTATTTAACTAAAACTAATATAGATTCTTTTAATACAGGTTAATTAGATAACAACTTACGAGTTGTAGATAATAGTATTATTATAAATATTTTTGAAAACAGAGATGACTTTTTTACCTGTCAATATATTTCCTTTCTTTGAAAAAAATGTAAGCTAAGATATATGTATTAAATACTCATATATTTTGTTTAGTATCTTTTTGATTTACTTTATATGTATAAATATAAGAGAAAATGTACAAATAAATCTCTGCACGAATTAAAGATATATTTTTATAAGAATTTAAGCTTAGTAACATAAGGTCTTAATAGATAATGTACTGCTTTTTTCTTGTTTAACAAAGTACATAACATAAGTATAAACTTTAAGCAATAAATTTTTTCCCCAGAAATGATAATATATCTAAAAATAAGACATTTTTTCAATTTAAAGTTTCAAATAAACTATTCTGCTACATATAAAAAAGTTTAGTGAAATATTAGTTACTGTCCAATTACCACGAATGTGAGAGGGATTGGGAAATTACTTTATAAAATATATCATTACAAAACTGTTTCTTTTGAATTAAAAACTAGTCGTATTTTGATGAAATCCAACAAAGGTGAAAAATATATATAAAAAAAACATCTCACAATAAAAATAATAACTAAACTGTAAATGCTAAGATATTTTTCATATTTTCATTAAATGCAGTAAAATACACAACAATTATTATATATTCCAATGTTGGAAAATGTAATACGCTAGTGTAAAATGGTTATAAAATAAGAAAATAAGAAATAATGCTTTTGATTAGCTAAAAAAACAATTTTAAAGAAAACTCTGGCCGTAAGAGAAGTTTACACTTTTATAAAATTTAAATTACATGAAAAAGGTGATGCGGCAGTTTAATATAGTGGAGGATCACCTTTGATAACGAGACAGACTTCACAATGGTTTTCTATATGTGCTATGATATTGTGACTAGTTATGGGGATTTATAGAGTTGCAGATCTCACAGTGAATTTTTTTTAGTTTTTAAACGCAGATTGGTGGGTGTGGAGGAGCTGAAATTTGTCTCAGGAGCATATCCCACACATGCTCCTTAGGATTCTCATCAAGTGTGTGAGCATGCGTTGAATATTTCCTTTTTTTGAAATTTGTTGATCAGGCGCTTACGGTGAAAAATGTTTCATCATCCATAGATCCGTGATGTTTATTGAGTTTAAACATGTTCCATGTTCTCGCCATATTATTAACTGACGTGAATCAATGTTCAAACTGAAACGAGATTCGCAACTGAACATCATATTGGTCCACTCTCCCAAACTCCAATTCTAATGTTCCTCAAAGATATCCGTTATCAGTTTTATTTCATAATTCCTTCTATTTAATCATTAAAAAGTTCCTTCTCACTTGAATTGCACACAACCTGTATGAGTTACTTATGCCCTGTAAAATAGTTTATCCACGTTTGGTCAAGAGCAGATTATTCACGCATGAGTACATCCACTTAATTGTTTTGCATAAAGACAAATTTTCCCCTTCAACACATGACTCTCTTCAACATATAAAATCATGTAGATATCGGAGCCTGCTGAACTGAACTCACGATAGATATCTGGATAACATGATTTATTAACAGATTAAAAGCAGCTGCACTTGGGTGAGAACTCTCTCAGACTGAGATTAAAAGAGTTTATATATTTATTACATGAGAATATTAAATAACTCACCTCTCGAAATATAATAAATACTTTGGAAGGTTTTAGAAATTATAGTAGAAAACAGAAAGCAATTAAACAAAACTTTAACATAAATTTTTAATGCTGTCAGAACTGTATATGAAAAATCTCGTTCTGTATACGAGCCATTTAACTCTGTGTCATCAGTTCTTCTAAGCTTCGTGACAAAGGTTTGAACAAATTCACCAATGTTTAAGAATTGTTCTATCATTTTACGAATTATGCGTAGTTTTAGGCGCTATTGTACATTGATACTTAGCTCAGATGAATTCCAGTTTTCTCTATATAGTAATTCAGATAATGTGCCGATCTTGAGACAACAAATAACCAGATACCATCAATCTAACGTTGGTGATAAATACAAATATAAATGACATGGAATCATTTTGAGGGGTTAAGTCTCTGTTGGGGGTCGCACTGATCTGCACACATTCCTCGGAGGCATTCTGTCTACTTGGAGAGAACTGAGTTAGGTGAAATGACATTAAGTTTTCGATATTTGAGATCATATTTAATATCAGTAGTTTTATAATTCCATGTTATATTCTTGACTTTTTAATTTGATGTTTTTCAGTTCTCTTAATTTTCTGTTTTATCCAATTTTTATTTATTTTATTGCTGATAACAACAATTTTTAATTCCTCAATCTTATTGAGCTCAAATCGTGTTCCTTTATAGGCAGATTTCGCCTAAGGAAGCAAATAGAAGTCTCGGGTCACATTATCTTGTGGATAATGCGAATAGCCTAACAATGGAATGCTGTGCTTGTCTAGAAACCCCCTTGACAGGGAATGAGAAATAATTTGTCGTTCCATAATGTCGTTCCCATATTCTTTCAGGGAGTTCAGCAAGAAAGTAAAGGTATTAATGTTGATTAATAGTTTGACCTTCAGGAACCTAATGAAAGTACACATTCCCATTAATATCGAGAAAAACAATCATTTTCTTTGAAGTTTGATTTGCTAATTTGAGCATTTCTGACTCTCGGTGAAGATGGCTTCTTCCAATGTAGGGATTGGCGCTTCGTTTCAGGATCATAAGTAAGAAAATCTCTATAAGTTACTCATTATAATCGTTTTCAATAAATTTCGATCATTTTTAATGGCATTCTAAGTGTCACTTTTGCGAGTTCCTTTTTGTTCAAACTTGAACATTTTAGGAAGGACTTTGGCAGACACTTTTTGATTGTTACAATTGTTATGTAAAATTTGTCATTCCGATTCTCTGTGAATTCCTACTGTCTGAATAATCGCACGAATACAAACCGATAACATACAATACAAAACTGTCAGATCGAACCAGATTGCCATTTTTATTGTTATTACATCCTTCCGTTTTTTGACTTGGAAGGGATACTCAGGCGTAAATTAACTTCAGTATCTTATTGACCATCTTGGAAACACTGAAACTACTCAAAAACGCGATAAACATTCATTGTTATACGTTTCTTTCAAGAAATTATAAGTTTCATTAGCGGCTTTTCCAAGTTTCGTGTAAAATTTCTCAACAATTCGTTGCCCTATTATCGCATTTATCATTTTTCTAGCTAAACAAGAAAATAAACTGTAATGTGAAAATAGGCTACGTTATACGGATTTGATAACAGAAGCGGGATGCATTACATTCCTAGGAAAAGGCTTCACGCTAAATAACTGTTGATTGGTGGCGTTTGGCACATGTACACTTTTTTGTAGAAGCGTTAGATTCGTTATTTAATATCCACACATCATGTGCATATTAATAATGGAAATAAAATATAAACTTTTTAATGTATGCATTCGTTTGTTATTTAAGTAAATTTTGATATCCATTTTAAATAGAAAGAATTGGATTGGGATAGTGATATTTTTAAAAGTCTTACTTCCTATGTATTCAAAAGAATTTAAAATAAAAAAAAAATGGAATTCTTTTTGAATTTTAAATATATTATCACAAGGATATTTTACTAATTTCCCATATTATCTGTACTCTTTTGTTTCGTTGAATTTCATTGACAGTATGTAATAAATATTTTTAATCATTAATTAATTTATGTTTTCCTTATTTAATTGTATTATTAAAATTTATTTTCTGTTATTTGATACTTTTATTTCAGTTTGATACTTATATTACATTTATTTCAGTTATGTGACTGAAATTGCTGTTATTTGTGATTTTAATTCCGATCAATTTTTACGTAATTATAGCAATACTTTCAAATTAAATTCATATTATTGATAATATAGCAGATTTTCAATTTAATAAGTATATTTTTTAGATAATATATTGTTTAGTTTAGCCACCTAAGTGATACAATATTATTTAAAAAGAATTTATTTTATATTCAGTTGATTTTGATAAGTAGCATATAGAAAAACCGAGTAAATTGAGTTTCAATTTAGTATTTTGTGTCTTAATTGCAATAATTAAACTTAGTATAAATTATCTAAATGTATAAACAAATAATACACTATTATGATATTATGAATGATATCACAATGTAATTAAATGTCATTATTTCCTATTAACATGAATCAAGTTTGAAATATATCATAAAATTCATTAAGATAAGTTTTATGTTCTAATTCTAAATACACAATTCATTCAGTATTCTAATTGAATTGATATTGGAAATGTCATCGACAGCATCCGGAATCAAATTAAAGAAAATTTCCATTTTCCAAAGTATGCAATTGGGATATGTCGGACTGAAACGGACCATACAACTCTCAAGAGCATAGCTTACCCTGTGGTAATTGCTTTTGGTTCCCTAAAGACGAGGAGGAGTTAGTGCTATTACTTTATCGCTACGATATACAATAGCGCTTCGCCTAAGGCTTGTGCAAATTTATAAGCACTGCTACAAACCTCTACTAAGCGTCATCTACTTCACGTCTCTTAACATGGAAGCTTAAGAAGGGGTGGAGGTCTACAGTGAAGACTTTATTTTAATGTAAAGACTCCAAGAAAAATGTATGGCTTCCAACAACCAAGTGGATGTAATTAAAGTCTTAAGAGTAATTACTTCTAAGAAAGGGCGAATTCTGTTTTCAAATGTTACATCTTTGCCTTTAAATGTGTTGCACTTTGTTCAAGTAGCAATTTCCGTGTATCAGCCTCAATGATGCTTGCTTAACTCAGAAATTCGATGGTTTGTGTTTGAAAAGTGTCATTTTGTTTACTTTCTATAAAATTATCTCTTACTTAGTCAGGTGTTATGAAGCGAAATTAAATTTTTAAGTTTTGACGTCTTTTATCTAAAAGATTAATTTCCTTTGAATGCATATTTACATCGGAATTAATTTTACATTTCAGGGATTTTAATGCAATGATACTTGAAGTAATTAAACGCATTCAAAAGATTTTTGTAAAGGCTCATTTGAACTTGTGATTTTGATAATAAATTAAACTTAGTTTTGGAATTAGCATCATTGCATTTTTTTAAAATTATAAATGAAATGTTTTTCAAATTCATAAGCCAACAATAAGCAATTAATTTAGAAATTTTTTCAATTGTTATATATTCTTAAACTTAATTTTTTTCATATTGGGAATAATCATTATTTTTTATTTTATTATATTTATTCCGGTAGATAATAGATGGATTACTGCAAATTTTGACTGAGAGTACATAATCCACTATATTAATCAGATAAACAGTCATCCTCGAAATTTATGCAAAGCCTATAATTACCGTGCTTAAATACGTAATTGAAATTAAGAGAATCGTGCTACTTTTATTACTAAAATTAAATCAAAAATAGTGAAATGTGTAATAGGAATGAAACTTATTTTATAACAGGGACCCAAATCGTAATACTGGAATTTAAAATATTTAAATTTGTTGAAAAAAAAAGAAATGAAAGGTATTGAAAGAATATTTTTTCAGAATTCATAGAGGATTTAATTTTTAGTTACAAATTTACTAAATTTTGGAGTACTATTATATTAATTAACGTTTCAGAAGAAATAATGATCATTTTTTTCGTAGTACTTGAGATATTATCATGAATTCAAACCAAAGGAATTTAATTTGAATAAAACCATTTTGAGTTATATTTTTTGTTATTTAAAAATATATCTTACAAAAGGAAAATAATGCATGGTTACTATTAATTTATACAACTGCATTATATTTAACCTTATATACGCTAATAACCCTTTATAGGACCAATTTTCTATATATATATATATATAATCATGGTAAATTAAAATAATTTTGGAACTGTGATTAGCTTAAGAAAATAAATTTATTTGTTTTATTAGATAAAATATAAATTTGAGTCTTAAGATCTTTTTTTCAGATCAGTAAGCTTTCCATAATCCATTAAGTGATATTTAAAGATCGCCTAGTGATTTTTTTCTTTTGATGTTTCACTACATAAAATTAAAAATATTTACAAGATAATGTCTTTTCCTTTCATAAAATAATGTCCTATTCATTTCATACTTAACATTATTACTTATAAATTGATGAAGTTGGTGGTAATTATACTTACTACAGCCTTAAAAAAGTTTAATTATAAGAATACTTACAATTGAATAATAATCTTTAAATACAAGCAGATCATGCATTTTGATTAAGGCATACACATTCATATAAATGAACATTGTTTAGAAAACATGTTAGTTATTTATCTGATATGTCTGTTCCTTTTCATTTTTAACTATTTTCATTTTTTCATGTTTAAACTATGGATTTGAATTCATCGCAATGATATTTGAATATTAAAATAATAATTTCCAATAAATACCGCAAATAGAATTCCTTGTTTAAAATGTTTTTAACTTTTTCTACTAAACCATGAAGCAAGTATTAACATAATCAATACATTTTCGTCTTATTTACTTTGTATTATCCAACATGTATTCGTAAATCGTCTTTATTTAAGTGAACAATAAACAGGATTTGCCCTTCCGATAAAGAACGCGTAAAGATCAAGAGAAAAGTTTCGCGCCAGGATTTCTGAAAAACACGAGGAAAATAGGGCGAAAAACGAAAGCTCAGTCAAGGAAAAACCGGTAGAAAAAAATAGGAGTCTTAGTTCTAATTCCACGACTGAACGAATTGGGATTACCTTTCCGTCTCTAGGTCCACGGACAAAAATCCGCGCCCGAGTTTAGCCCTTGTCGGATATGGGCACAGGGCAGAACAAAAGGAGAGAAAGAGATAGGAAGAGTTATTTTTGGTGGAAGACAGAGTTAAGTCAAAAGAATAAATTGAAACAATTGCTCAGTTCTGAAATGACAGATCTTGGGCTGCTTTACATACATTCATACATTATATGAATGATTTATTTCGTAACATCTTCAAATTCCTGAAAGAATACGTTATGAAAAAATATTTCTTTAAATAAAATTATTTATTAAGAGACTGTATGATTGTAGTTGATTGTTCATTAACGCTACACAGAGAAGAAACACGAGGAAAATTTGTGACGATCTTGTAATTTTGAACCTCGGTCAAGTGTCAAGAGTGACACTAGAAATGGACTCTCCCTCTCCAAACTTCCACACCATGCCAATGGGAGGGATTCGGTACTTCGACTAGATTTAATGTGAATCAGCACCGCTACACAACGGTTCTTCAGTGGCATCAGGATTCAACCACTCAACTCCATGATAACAGCACCAGCCAAGTTTCCTCGACTATGACCTCTAAACTATCACGGCATTTTAGAAGAGACAATTAAAATGGACAAATAATATTTGAAGGAAAATTTGTATTTTAAACCATTTAATGTATTTCATTGATTCTACATTTTCCTATCAAAAAATTTAGGAATAAGTTTTGAAATTTGTTTTGATTTTAAAGGGAAAAAATATTTTTAAGGAAAAATTTACTAGTCTTTCTCAAAGGGACATAAAGCTGTAAAAATAAAAAGAACTGTTAACTCATACATCAATTGTTTACAACGACAATCCAACTAACAATCATTTAATTGCCCAATTTTATCATGTTTAAAAAAATATTAAGACTCTTGTTTTTCAATAAATACTTTGTTATAACAAGTTTGATAATGATGTTGACTTTCTTCTTGTTTCAACTGTCTGGATGGTTTTCCAAAATTTATGAGGAAATTATAACAACTAATTTATTGCAAATAATTTTATTTATTAATCTAAATCGATCTTCAATGTTTTAACAACATCCATAAAGTATATCAATAAAAATTGTATAATTCAAACTTAAAACATTTTTATTTAATCAAAATCTCATTCGCATTGATTAGAATTTATCGTAACTGAGTACCAAAAAAAATGAAGAATTCGAGCAAGAAGTGAGCAATGTTCGATTCAATTCTTTTTATTTAAGGCTTCTGATGTAAAGTATTTTATCATACTAATAGTACATGACATACGAAAAAAAAACCCCAGTTCTTTTAGAGATTATGAGTATTTGAGATTTATTTTTGTTCTTTGACTACTTAAATGCACTCGCCATACAAGGCTGATAACTACTCTTAATGCTTCTAAATATCTTTGAACTTCCTTTTGAAAAATGTATTTTTGTTGTTACCTATTTATTTCTTAAATTCGTCCAGTTTTTAATTTAAACACTAATGTTTGTTTAATCGGTGAGATAACACTGGAAAATACCCATATTCAGAAAAACACAAACATGCCTGTCTTTTCTCCAAGTAAATCTTTACTCACATTTATATAACAAAACTAAATAACCTTCAAATTGAGAGCTCTGGTGAATAGTTCAGAGACTTTATAAAGCCTCAAAACTTCCATTAGCTAAAATCATTCACCATTATGCATGGATAGCTCTCTCATTTTATTTTTCTTCCTTTTATTTGAATTTAATATATTCGTAATGTCTATTATATTTATTTCACCAAACTTACATTTTTTCCTGTAAATTTATTCAAATGGGTAGAGAATTAGGGAAAATTGTATATTCTAGTTTCTGCACATAAAATTCTTCTTAAATTTAGTAGGAAGGAGGGGGGGTGAGAGATTAAAGACGATATTAGAGGGAAATTGAATTTATGTCTGAAGTATGACATATTATGTTTCTTCATTTAAATTGATTGTTTGTGCTTCTTATATCTCTCATATTGATAGTTTAAAAATAAGATTGTTGAATAACGAATATTTGAGATATATTGTTTGCAATTTCTTGTTTTGATCCATAAAATAAGCGATTTATTTGGTTCATTTGGTTAACATGAAAATTAAGACAAGAAACTCTAGCATAATCAGCATTCTAATATGTTAGTTTTAGATTTTTAGTTGAATTATCTAGTAATTTCAGAGACACATCATTGCCAGTTTAAAAATTGATTCAATTACAAAGTTAAACGTAAGTGATTAAATATATCACCTTTTCTTAATTACAGTGCCCATAGTTTTAATGTTAAAACATGAAATATTTTTCACGTGTATTAAAATAATTTGTGTTTTTTATAAAGAAAGGTTATTTTAAACTACTTAAATTCCTTCAACATTTCCAAAGTAAAATGTTTTAGTTTTAGATAATCGTTATTAACAATATCTGTTTCATATCTAATAATAAATTTTTTAAAAAGTACTGTAAAACGAAATGTGTATGTGTATTCTACCATTACATTTACATAAAAAATTATGATTTTTTCATTTGAAATGCTTCTGACTTTCACAAGTAAAAATAAAAACAATTGAAATAATTTAATTAAAATTACAGAGGATTTAGAATAGTTAAATTATGCCTGAAAAACTTTTTTTGCCTAAAAGCAGCAAAATCTTTTAGCTCTGTTATGGTAAGTATTGCTTATGAAAATTCAAATAACATTAGAAAAATTCCTCAATAAGCGTATTTTAGTACTTGAGAGGCATTTGAAAAAAGAAATAAATATAAAACTCGAAATTACGACTCTTCATTCGAAAATAAAAAAAAATAAGAATAAGCATTCGAATATTTTTATTTCTAAGACACATCATTGCATTGACATTATATAACATGGAATTCATTCTTAGATTTATTTGTAACATTTAATGAAGGCTTTAGAAAACATCAATCTAAAAACAATTTCATTTTTCATTATACGTTTTTCCATGCCCAAATATTTTATAAATTTAGTTATTATGTTGGTACACTCTATATATAGAAATTTGGGTAAAAGGAATAATTTTTGAAAATGTTTCGAAAATATGTGATATATAAATGTAATTTCAATTTTGAAACATACATTTATGATAAAATTTAAATTCGAAAAGTAAAATGTTTTATGTAATGGAAATTTTTTTTTCAATTATTTCTTTATGCGTTTGGAATTCAATTTGCATATTGCTGTTAAAATAGTAATGTGCAATCCTCCTTCCTTTTTCTAACAAAATTTGAATTATTATTTTAAATTAAACTTTAAAATTGAGCTTACTTAAGGGCAAAAGTATGACATTTTCTTCCAATATGTATTCATTTTAATTTTCTGAGGAAAACATAGAAATAAGCTTTTATTCTCACTTCCATTTGCCTTTTGTAATAGGTGTAGTTGTAAGTTAATAGTGGTTTTTATTGCAACAATTTCGATTTACGTCATTACAGCAGTTGGCTGCATTTTTTCCTCACATACAGATTTACTCTTTATCAATTTCAAGCAAAAATGTATTTTTAACATTGCGAAGTATTTAATTTCTCTAACATATAATGTTGTTTCCCATTATAATACCTTTATTATGTAAGAAAATAGCTATTTTTTTCACAATTTTCAGTCGGAAATTAAATTTATTATTATTGATAACACCTACACAAAATATTCAAATATTACGATAATTTTCATGCGAGTAAATTACAAAACAAAATTGAAAAAGTGCTATTCCATGGATTATTCGTTATCCTATTTCCACAATTCTTGTTTCTCCTGAAAGTTACATGTATTCTACACTATTCACTTTTCAAAATCGTCCCTTCTTGCCCCAAAATATGACTACTCAGGCGAACCCTAAATTTTTGTTATCTGGTGTTTGCTTGGTGGTTGTTTTCAGCACCATGATTTAATGACAGCTTTCACCTCGTTATCCGAATGAAATTGATATCTTTTAAAATATTTTATGATCTTCGGGTGAGATGAAAGTAGGAACGTGCATAATAGGGTGCAATGACGTCTTGCAATTTCTCCCGCATCTCCATGTGGGTCACCATCTTTTCCAATTTTCAGTATACTAATAGCACCTATGAAGAGAAAAAATAGATGAAGTCTCATGTAGTTTTCAAGTTTAATAATTATCTGTACAAATGAACTAAAAAAATAAAAATATTACATAGCCAAGGAGGCATTACCTTTAAATAAAGTTTAGTGTATTTTTTTAAGGTTTAGTTCTTTATATCACTCTTGGTAGAAAAATTTATTTATAACCATTGATAACATTTAGATTAAATATTCAAATTTTGTGATAATTCTACAATTAATGTATTATATTTAGTCATTATGGGATTTTTTACTAAAGGACTCATATATATGTCCATGAAACTTAACCAATTAATTAATGGCTTCAGAATTTATAGGCAAATTATAGCTATATGTAAACCTCATTATTGTTAAATAATCAAAAGGTTCTGGAGGCTTCAAAGAGTTTTGAATTAATTCAGCTCCTAAAAAGTTATTATTACTATACTTTCACAGGGAGAATGTTATACTACTTTGTCTTCTTTTGTTTGTATCAATTAATTCACCCTTTATAAGTCAATGAAAAATATTTAAATCCTTGCACTTACGTTTTTGAAGTAATTAAGATATTTTATGAACAGTACTACGCTTGATCTTCGAGATATTACACCAGATTTCTGTAAATGGAGAAATGCATTGTTATTTAAGTCGAAGACAGTTTTATGCTATTTTGCAACTTGGAAGTATACATGCATAAGTTCTCAAATGACCGCAATAATAATACATATATAGATACTAATTTCTGGTTTACATTTGGAAAAAATTCAACTATATGATATTTCTCTAATTGTAAACAATATTGTTTCAATATTATGTAAATATTGCTGATGAATTAAAAAAAAACAAGAATGGAAGAACTAAGTATTGTTCGTATGTGCCAAATTTCAGGTTAAGGTTTTAAATATTAATTGTATTATAGAGCTCAACTAATCGATTATGAAAAGGACTGCTACAAAATAACGAAAAATCCTTTGTTTTGTTAAGCTGTTTTACAAA
Source organism: Nephila pilipes (assembly GCA_019974015.1). Taxonomy (NCBI): domain Eukaryota; kingdom Metazoa; phylum Arthropoda; class Arachnida; order Araneae; family Nephilidae; genus Nephila; species Nephila pilipes. Next base: position 144,566 of record BMAW01011069.1, on the reverse strand, counting down.
GACGTTTGTTTTATATGAAATGCTGTTTATAACAATATTTTAACCATATATTTTTATGCTGTGTATAACATTAAATTATTACTACATAAATATGTATAATGCTTCTTTCATTTTAGTACAGAATAAAATTTCGTACTTTTTTAATCTAAAATAAATGTAGGTGATTGATTATTAATGTTGCTTTAAAAGTAACGTGAGGGCTATTGCAGAATGCCCAGGAGGACCGAGCTCACTCAAATGGCTTAGAAATAAAAACAGGACGACTGTGAAGCAAAATCTCCGCACTCAACAGTGTAAATGCTGTAACAAAGAGCATTAGATATTACAAAATTTTGAAATTCAAAAGTAAATATAAGATTATAATGTGTTTACAGAGTGTGAAGTAATAGTTATTACATACTTCCTATTTTTCATTTTCCTTTGTTTCTTTCCTTTTTTTTGAACGCATATCAATATGTATTCCATTGATTTCACTACTTCCTGCCAACAACGGATGTTGACACAATGACACTCATGCACAGAGAGTCAACGCTGCCCGTCGAAAGTTGACAACAGCTTTGGTACAAGGTAAGAAACCAAAAAAGAACTGAAACGTTCAGAAATAACATAAAAAATGAAACAGTTATGAAATATTTTCAATAATTTTATCAGCTGTAAGAACTCATGATTTAAGTTTGAAATACAAACTAGGGTTTTCCCACATCGACCTCAGCCAAATAGAATTTGCTTCAACAACAGGGCAATTTAGAAGAGAGCTTTTGGTAAGAGGGCAAGCAAAACTGTAGTTGTGATCCTCTCCAACAAACCAACAAGAACATAAATTTACATTTTTCAAATTAAAACTATTTAAATATGAAACTAAAGGACTATAACCAGTTCAGAAGTAAATATTAAAACCTGAATTTGAAATTCAAATTTGGTCTGAATTGAATAGAACTGAAGTTGAATAACGATACTACTTGTTACCTAATAAAATTCCCATTCAGAAAGAGAAGCTTATTTCTTAAAATCTTAAGAAATTAAAGGTGCAGGAACGTTCGTTCCTTCACCATCAGAGACAGCGTGTTTTTCAAATGAGTATGCAATTTCATTGTAATAATCTCTGATGTGGGTTCAAACCCAGTATAAATTGTAAAAATCAGAATAAGTTGCTAATTTTTCTTTAATGATATTAATAAAGGCCAATTTATTTCTGGTACACTAAAGTAGCAATATTTATGATAAACTGCCAGAATAAATAGAAACTTTGAAGTTAGGAGGGACAGTCTATAATAGAGCAAATCTGATTGACAAAAGCTCGCCCCGGAAAACTGAATGGTAAGAATTCGGTATAAACCCAACTAAGTATACCCCGGTGAAAAATACACATGGCGAATCCAGATTCGGATCCATTATTTGTTCCGTTGGTGTAAATCTCTCACTTGGAAGCCCCAAAAGTTTGCTAAGAAGAATAATTTGTTTTTCAGGACGAGCATCTCTCAGTAAAATGTTTGAGTCGAGTTGGATATTATTGAATGAAGATAGTTTGAACAAAGCAGCTTCCAAATTCGATATTTAAGAAAATGAAAGTTTAAGGTAAGAGGAAAAGGAGAAAACCGTAAAATACTTGCAAAACAACAGTATATTAGGCCTTGGTAATTCTCAAAAGTAAGTTCTCCAAATGAGGTTTAACTTGGGAATTTGAGAGGAGGTTAGAGCACAATCCCAGACTCCGATACCATTGACTATTATGAATTCAATAATAGATAACTATCATAATTTTTAATTTTGAAATTGAAATTACAGAAGGGAAGAACATTTTAAATTTTAAAGAGTGATAATGACTTTTCTTTAAAATGTTATTAATTCGTGTCCTGAGAAGAAATAAGCATTATACCTAAATATTTGTGAAATTTACAAATTTTAATATAAAAATTATTTAGTTTGAAAATTGGCTTTCGAATGAAGAAGCTGAACCACGAACTCTCTTGTCTGCGCATCTAACACAACAGAGGAGGTTTTTTCTATCTAATCTTCAACCTTAGCCGTTCCAGATTCTCAACAATAACGTTAAGCAAAATATTGAAGTTATGCATCAGGTCTTTTGTGGAATTTCCGGAGAAAATAACCTTCAGATCATACAAAAATCTTGAACTAAAATGGTTTCACAATCAATAACCAAAACAAAATTAAAAACATAAATTTTATAGAGCGAGTGGGAGTACCAAACCCTGTGCACAGCCTTGAGTAATTAAATGCTTTATCCAGAAATCAGTGTTAGAAAAATATAATTTGTCGATTTTATTATGTAAGAAAAAGTTTTGAAAACAGATTGGTAATGATGGCTTCTAAAAAATTTAAATAGCATAGACCAATGTAAATTGTATAATGTTTTCATGACATCAATAAATTTGACAGCTATTTTTCTATAGATATTTTTTGTGTGATATACGAAATCAAATGAAAAAAAAATGCACCATCACAGTCAAAATTTTCTTTAAATCCATATTGAAGTGGAAAAAGAATATTATTTTGATGAAACCAGAGAAATATAATCTATTGGCAAAGACACACTCAACAAATTTACCTAAGGTTGATAACAAACAAATTGGTCTATACAAATTGGATGGGTCGTTACCAGGTGTAAGAATGATTTTCAATTTAGAATCTTTAAAATTATTTGGAAAGTAGAATTATAGTATACTTAAAAAATTAAACTTCACTAAAAGGCTTAGAAAAATTAGAAAATAGTGTTTCCAAGCTCCATAGTCCAAAACGTCTAGGCTGGGAGCTTTCCCACATCTTAGATTTCTAAACACCAATGATATTTGAACGGTGGAAACCAGGAAAAAGAGTTTTCAAACCAGGAGGAAAAGAGTTTTCAAATTTTTTTTTATAAATATATTTCTTTGAGTTTTCACCTTTCAAAAATTGTAAGCATACTGAAAACTGTATTCATCATTTTTGAAAATGGTTTTAAAGTTAAAACTTGTACAGAAAACCAATATATGCATACCAAATAAACTCACCCTCCGTTTTTTTATGAATCTAACACCCTTCTTTCTCTTTTTTTGAAATTTGATTTTCTTGTACCTATAATTTTTTTCAGGCCTTCTTTGCTGATGGTAACGAATGTCATTTCGAGTTTGCAAGCAATACGAATGAGATCAAAGCTCTAAAAGGAATCAATTGCATATTGCTAAGGAATCACTTCTAATGCATGTAAAATTTTTAGCATGCTCTTATAACTAATACTGTATTACAGTTATATATGTAGCCAGAGTAAATGCTTCAAGTTCTGTAAATACATTTTTTGGGACTATTTCCCACAGGCAAACATTGAAATATTCATTGGAATTCTGCGGTTTGCTATGGGGACATTTCTTTAATGCATTTTGATCACATAAATCAATATATATATATATATATATATATATATAACAATTATTTTAGGGTGACTATATTTTTTACATTTACATTTCCTCTGCTTGTAAAAGCACGTTGATATTTACAACTAAATTGTCTTTCCAGGTACTGGCCATGAATTGGCTGATCTGAACATCTGTGATAAAATGCTGCTGAAGCAGCATTTCGCATCCTAAGAAAATCACCAACGTTACTTTTGATATCAATATCATAAAAATTGCTCAATTTATTAATAAATTTGTCGCTAAGTTTTTTTTTTCCTACCTAATCTTTTCCGACTTGATTTTAGTTTCCGAAAGCGGGCTCAGGCTCTTTTTTTTAATGTACCCTCTGGGGACACTATTTTTTATATACATATATATTTGTCGACTCATATATGGATACACTATTTTTTCCATATATGCCTTTCACTAATAAATAACCTTGAAAGTCACCATCACCTTAAAGGGACGTATACTTCAGCTGTATCAAATGGCAAGAACATTCGAAGACAAGATTTGGACTAACAGATTCCATTCTAGATGATGACCTAGAATGATTTTCTGAACAAATATGATAACGGGATACATTTGATCTTTAGTTTCAAGCACATATGCCAGAATTCTTTGACATCATTTCTATTTCTTCGATTTTACCCGTATCAATTGTTAATGCTGCTACGCACCCAGTTAATGAATGTGTGACCTCAACGTTGCTAATTATAATCACAAGATACACAGCAGTTTATCAAATACTCCTCCCGATTATCCATCTTTTTTACTTCGGAAGCTGCAGTATTTATATAATCCTAAGCAATAGTTGATGCAACTTTCAACAACTTTTCTTCACAGTTTCCTGAAAGCTGACCTTGATAAACATAGATATCTAATACAGCACTCACCTTTTTCGAGGCGCATTATGACCTTTTCTCATTAACAGTATATATAGTACAAACTGATTTCATTCATCTTGCTTTCTTTCTTAGTTGATGAAAAATCATGAACAAAGCTAAGCTTTAGCATTTCTTCAGCATATTGGAAAGAAAACCAAAATTGGATTCTGCCTTGAGTTCTAGGCATAATGCTAAACACATTGATAAACTCACTATTTCACTGACACTTGAAGTTATTTTTACACTGTAGATTTTATTGCCAAGTGTATTTATATCCATTTTGAAGACTTCCTTCAATATATTTTCCTTCAATTTAAATATTTATTTCATTCATAAATAAAATGACAATTAAAAGCAAAAATTGAACGCTATTCAAACAATGTAGCTTAGGAAAATATTTGACAAATGTATATTGCCACTCATATTTTGGAAATTTTATTACTAAATATGATGCCTAATTTCTCATAATGAATCTTAATATCTTTTACAAGTTTGTTTAAAAACTATAAGCAGTAAACTTTCTTAAAAATAGAAGAAGAGGAATATTTTTGAGAAGGCTTTATCTTCCGGTTTCAGAATAGCGACTTTCGGCAATTTTTTTAGAAATGGTCTGATATTAAAATGCTTATAACTCGATTTTTATGTACCGCAGATACAAATGGAAAGTAGCTTTAGAATGAGAAGATTTCAAATATTTTTGTTGGATAAATTTTAAGAAAAATCTATAATTTCTCTGAAATTCAAGTATTTAACGTAGAAAATTTAGATTATATTGCATGTTAAAATCGAACGGAAAATCCCCTCCAAATATCAGTAAATTCATAATTCCAGAGGCAAGGCCTTCCATTGAAGTCCCTCGTCAGGAAACCAAAGTGATTCAAAATTTATAAGCAGAAAGTTCCTTTAAGAAAATATCAAAATCATCATAAGAATCAGAGAAGGGAACTATAGATTTATTAATAAAATAGAAGAGTTTCTTTTATTTCAATTTGGGTTAAATTAATTTACTATAACAAACATTAAGACACTTATTTTTCTAAAGAGAAATATTGATTTGGACCAGAGGGAAAGCTGAAACGATTATTAAAAGCAAAATAAGGATATTAGATAAGCAGTATATAAGTTCGAAAGAGACCACAAAAGCCTGGGAAGTGATTACTATTTAGTTGGAAAGAAAATATTTGATCAACCAGGAGCGCAAAAAGAAAAAAAAAAAGTAATGGCCTTGAACTCATTGCGTCGGAATTCCGAGACTCGGCCCAATGACGAGGATGACACTCTAGCTTGAACTCCCTTAACTTCAACACCACGCTAATAGGTGAACTTTGAGCAGCAACAGATTTAAAGTGAATCCTTTCCGACAACACAGGGAGTAAAATAAATGTAATAGTTGTAGTTCTTAGTTGAAAGCTTGCAACTAAGAATTGTTCTTTCAAAATGTATTTTGTTGTGATCTTTATTAGATTCAGAAGAAATTTCTTCTAGGATTTCCTAATTTCTAAAATGAATATTTTATGCACTTATTGTATTTGGTATAAAAAAAACTATAAACATTGCTGATACACTAATATATTATTTTTTAATTTCCTACAATGAAAAAACCAATTTATATTAAGAATCAATCTCGTAAGAAACAATATTTTTAAATTCACAAATAAAAACCTTTATTTACTATCGTTTATTATCTGTTAACAAAAAGGAGTGTAAATGAACATTGCAAAGGGGAATAAAATTTCAGAGTGTTTATCATGCTATTAGAGAAACTGAAATAAATAAAGTAATAAAATAAATTGTAATAGGAATTCAAAATATCTATCATAGTAATAAAAAAATTAGTAATTCTCTTAAAATTCACCAAAGCAATCTAATTTACACATAATTTGTTATACATATGATAAATATCATTTAAGAGTTCTTAGGAAAAAATTAAAACTAATTTTAGGAAATTATTTGAAACTGCATTTATTGATAAAACGCTTTATTCTGTACGGCATTAATGAATATTTAGTTACTTATTTACGAAAAAAAAATTAAAATTTCTCCACTATTAATTTCAGAATGAAATATTGATCTATTTAATAAAGAAAAATACTCAGAATTATTCTCTTATTTTTATTTAAAGAATTACTTTTAAAATTGTTTCCTTGATTAAATATTATACTTTCTTACTTTTTGTAACATACGGTTATCATTAATATACTGAAATACATTTTATATCCATATTTATATTTCTTAAATTGAAACTAAAGAAAAAAATAATGAAATTTTCTTTTCCAAATGAAATATTGTAAAAAGAAGTAGTATTACTTCTTTTCAGACTATTGATCGCTCCTATTGTTGGACAGGGCACAGAAAATAATAATTCAAAGAAAAGACTTCATTGGTAAAGAAAGAAAATGACATATTCCTTAATACAATTGATATAAAGTAAAAGTAATCTTACAATAGAGAATTTAATTTAACTAAAATGTCAAAATCTCCGGAAATGTAATTTCTGTTTCATTCCTGAAAAGTCATACCAGGATAAGTTTCAATAGAGAGGAAGATAAAAGACAGCAGAACAAAAAGAAAATCAAGCAGATTCGAGAAAGGAATTTACATTTTCTCTATCAATTTTCTTTCCGAAATGCAAGTCATTACATCTGCATTACAAAATTTTGATTTATAGGCCATTTCTCTAATGAAATAAACTTTTATCTCCATGAAATCTAACGAAACTTCAAGGAAGTTCCAAGAAAATACTGGGATGCATTTCACTTGACTTCCCCGGATCAATTTTAACTTTTGGTTCAACGATTTGATGGATAAATTGAAAGTAATGTCACTCTTACGGCGATTAAGCCCGCTAAGTGACATATGGTGTTTCATTCCAATAGGAGTTTCGAGAAGAGCAACACTTGTGGTGCGGAAAATTTGCTATTTTTTCCATTTGATTGAGAGTCAAGTCTTACATTTTATGATATTTTTATGTACTTTTTTGTACAAAAAATAAGACTACAGTGGTTTAATGGCACATTTAATACTCCAAAAGAGTTTTAACTATGCACATTGGCCCATATTACTGTAGGCAATATAATAGTCTATTTGACTAAATTATTTATTCTACAGTAATGATATATACATATATATATATATATATATATATATATATATATATATATATATATA
>BMAW01011069.1:99823-137112 GCA_019974015.1 Nephila pilipes | reverse complement strand
ATATATATATATATATATATATATATATATATATATATATATATATATATATATATATATATATATATATATATCTGTGTGTGTAATAAAGTTCATTAGAATTATGAAATACGCATGGACACCCTCTTAAAGTAAATTATATTACTATAACAGATAAATTAATCAAATGTATTAAATGTAAAATTAAAACTACTTAAAAATGCTGTTATTAAAGTTACCAATTTTTTTGAACATCTATTCACAGTTAATATCATAAATCATTAAAAGCAAGATTAAAAAATTAAAATAAAAAAGGAAATTATCCAGTAAATATTGAAACCAAAAAGTGAAAAAAAGTAATAGTAAAAATCTTGAAATTATTGTATATATTATATAAAACCAAACGCATACAAAAATATTTAATGAACTTGAATGTATTCTAAAATTAAATTATCTAGTTACATCAATATAAAATTCAACTACAGCAACATTTTATATTGCTATTTAAAATTATTTTAGTTATTTTATATTTAGTTATATAAAATAACTAAAATTTTATTCCAGTTACAGCAAAATAAAAATTAGCAACTGAATGGTATAAACGCCAAATGCATGCAAAAGCCACTGATATTAGCATAACTTACTGCGCCGTTAAGGTCCGTTTGAAGGGATTTCCCAAAGGTAATAATAATTACATATGATTAATCTCCATTGGTTTTAACTTGTGCGTTTGGATTTAATTTATCGTTTAGAAATATAGAATTCCTGTCAGTTGAAAACGACAGCTATTTGAATTGTTGGGTGCGTTTAAAAAGGTCGCGTTGTAGTACTGCATAAAGATGGCCGATCATTCAGTCAGATTTCGTGCCATATTGGTCGCGCAGGTGTTACAGTTTCTCGCTATTGGTAGATTGGGAACAAGGAAACTGTTGCTCTCGACAGGTATAGGTACAAGGATAGCTACACAGACTACAAGCAGGGAATATCAAAGAATTGTCCATCGAGCGAGACTGTTCAAGCGAGACTGTCAAGGACATCAACTGTTTGAATCCCGGACATTATGTAAATAGTAATGTTCTCTCTTCATCAACCTGTAAATTCCAAAACCACTTGCAGTTGGATGCATGGTACAGGAGGGCTTCCGCGAGCACCAATACGGATTTGGCCTGTCACACCAACTACCTTCTCCAGAGACCGCAATGATTCCACGAAAGAGTAGCATGAAGTTATACACGATGACAGAGAGTCATTTTAAGTGATGAATCTTGCTTTATCTCGGCGAGAATAATAACAGCAACCATGTGTGGAAGCAACACCTTCAGCGCAATGATGGAAGAATTTTTGTCACTTGTCACACATCCAAATAGTAGGCTGTAATAGTATGAGATGCTATTTCATATGATGCCCTATCGTTATTGGTATTCATCAGTGCCATTTTAGCGATTAAAAGTTAAGTTACAGATATTCCTTTGATCGATAGACATTTTTTTTACGAACTACCATCTCAGTTCTCTCTATCAATAAGCCAACGCTCAGGCTTATAACGCTGTCATCTCATGAGCTCGCTTCATAGTCATATACTCTCTATATATATTTGTATATATATATATATATATATATATATATATATATATGTGTGTGTGTATATATAAAGTTCATTATCTTAAGTCATTTACAGTTGTCGTGGAAGATTTTTAATATTTCACAATTTTGAGTATTTTTATATCGCAGGAAATGATCACTCAGAAACACAAATCCCTTAAATAAGCTGAAAATTCTTATTATCTAACTTGATCTTAATTAACGCAATTTGTATTTTAACATCGATTACCTAGAGATAGCCTTCGTAACTGTTGATTTTTTCTGACCTTAAAGACTGCGGAAATATATATCTAAAACTATATTTCGTTCCACCGAAATAATTGTATGTATTAAGTAAAAGAAATGTTAATCCATATATATAAAATTATTTAAATAATTATTATTAAATCATTTTTTTATTATTTAAAAGTATTTTCTGCTCTACAGTTGAACAAACCATTGTGAAAAATATTGAAAAAAAAATATTAACTTCTCAGTTTTTTGTAAAAGCAATTAAACTTTTAACAAATAATTAAATTCTTTAATATACTTGATACTTAATTGCAATTCGCATTATTAAATGCTTCAGAGAAATCAACGTAATAAAAGTTGAAATAAGAAAAATAAACTGCAGAACCATTTCAGTTAATAAGAAAATTATTTTACAGACTCTCAAGTTTCAAGTAAATGGAGAAGAAGCCTGAATTACGAGAAAAACAGAACAGTTTACTAACGTAAGGATGAGTTATAAGTATTTTAATTGAATTCGGGAGCTATTTGTTATCCTAATTATTTTCTAAATATAGAAATCTAATAATTATAATCCCTGCTAAATCTTTGTAAAATAAAGAAAAAAGTTGTTTTATACATCTTGGAAAATTGTTATGAATTAAACAAGAAAAGGAATTTATTTATATTATTTTAATGTTTACATGAAATTATTTGGAAATGATCGTGAGCTGTCAGGAAACAAAGTATCATTTAAATAGAATAAACATATATGCAAAACATAAAATTAAAAAATATATATTTTTCTCGATTTACTAATTTGATTATAAAAATATTTTATTTTTTGATTCTCAAAAACTAAAATATTCATATTTGCAACAATAAAATCGTACAAATACTGGCACAAAATTTTCAATCTATTTGGAAAATCCAAAGAATTTTTTCAATCTATTTAGAAAATCCAAAGATTTTATTAAGTTCGTGGTGCAGAGTACATAAAATATAAATTTTTATATCCATGTACAAATTATTTAACTTTACATAAAGTTATTTAGCTTAGACTACCTGCATATACCTACATTTCAATTGCAGTTATTTCTTTTGTGTTTAGATATGTTATCTTCAGGACTCAACGACTTCTGTAGAGGACGTCTTGTAAGGGGTGAGTGTAAGATGTCACTCACAAATAACCTGCTTAGTGTCAGTGTCAGCATCTAAGCTAGCGAATTGACGCTAAAGAATAAGAATGTGGTAAATATCGTACTTAATAAATTTGGTGCTGTAAGAAAACAAAGTCTGATTTCTCACTCAGGATTAAAGACAACAGTAATACAGTAACTTAAGAGTATCGTTTAGTGATTAGATATGCTAGAGGTAAACTTCATAGATTACCAACGTAATAAGACAGGATTTAAAAGAATAAAAATAACCATTTTAATTAGCTAAAAAGATGAAAGTCTGATTTTTCCTGAAAGTTATAAATAAGTGAAATGTATAAATATAAATTAAGAAAAGTAAAAAAAAATCAAAGTATTTAAATTTAATTAAAGTGTATTAAATGCTTATTACTAAGAAATGTAAGAAATGTTGGTACATATCAGAACTAGATCGGAAAAAGGGAAAAATTAGTCGTTTAGTGAACAGTTCAGTTAAAGTTAAAGTATCAAATATATATGTACATACATACATATATATATATATATATATATATGGCACAAAATTAATGAATAAATAAATATTTGAAAACTCTATAAATATTTTGTTATTTCAAAGTTCAAAGAAAAAGGATCCTTGTATAACTAATTTATATTCTTATGAACAAAACGAGTATCTTTATATTCCATAACAGTTATAAAGTTTTGTAAAGAGGTACGAATTCATATACATATAAAATTTTCAGGAATAACAATTATTTACGTTGTTACATAAAATATTTATAAAACGTACAAATCATAATTTCAAAGAAATGAAATTATTGTTTGGCTTGTATGAAATCATTATTTCTGGACACGGTCAATTTTCTTTTCCTTTCCCCCTAAATTATTTATAGGATGTAAATAAGTCTTACATAATTATTTATGAATTATTAGCTCTTATTCATTTACGGATATAAATTTATGTTTTTCATATTGAAATAGCAACTTTGAAAAAGTTATTTCTATAAATATTAAATTTTATGAATAAAAACTTACAATATCTGTTTTTTCGTGCTCATGTTTCAAATGATTTATGAAGTAACGAAATAAACGTAATTATTTTCACAATTTTTAATTATTTTTGATGACAAAAGATTCATCTACTTATCACCTTAAAAGCCCTTGTCAGTTTTGCGAATTCAAGATGTTCCCATTATCTTTATACCCTCTAAGCATCACTGCACATTTTTTTCTTTACGATACTTGCTGTAATCATCGTCAAATTGTCGAAATGTATTGATAATGCACAAAACTGTACAACGTTCTGTCAAAATAAATATTGAAGGTATGAATATTGAAATACCCACAGAGAATGGGGGGATAAAGAAAACATTATTAAAACTAAGGCAACAAACGCACTATTTAAAATTTCCGACCATCTAAAAGATATAGATTCTCAGATGGCATATTAAATACTGCAATAAGATTATCTGTAGAGAGCACACTTTTAATATCTGATAAGAGAGAAAATCCCTCCCCTCCCTTTTCGCTCTCTCTCTTTGTATATATATATATATACATACTTATTTTTAATTCATTGTTTATGAGAAGAATTATTAGTTACAAAGTAACACTAATTTAGATTTAGCTACATATAATTTAAGAAATAACAATTGGAATTGTTTAAACAGAAAATAAACGTGTCAAATATAATAAATGTTTATTTAAATACGTTAAATCCATTAAATAATATTGACACATAAGTTGCTCATTATGTCAAGAAAATTCGCTCTAAGCGATTGTCCTCTCAATACTTAAACATTACAAAAAAATGTGCGCATTGTGTGTGCATATAAGTTAATTCAGTATATCAAAAATAAATTCCACTGAATACTCAAAATATACTAAAAACAATAGCATTATGATTGTTGAAAACCAAGAAGAAAAAAAAAGATAGATAAACATTTTCAAAAAGAATGTACATAAGAAAATCAAACAACAAATATTGAAGCACACACTCACAATGTATACTGCTGTTTGTAGAAAATGCAACACCATGAAAGAATAATCAGAATCAAATGAAATTTAATGCAGAAACGACTTGTACTGATACAAATAAATGATGAAATTTTCAAAACAAAAGAAACAAATTAAGCGTCCGAAATCAGTATTTGGTGCAGCCACCATGCGCTGCAATAAGTGCTGCTATACGACGTGGCATGGAGTCAAACAGATGTTGAATATCTGCTTGAGGAAGAGAATTCCATATCGCTTGTATGCGCAACCAAAGTTCGTCTTTGGAAACTGCAGGACGCGGATCACGAGCGAGACGCCGACCAACCATATCCCACACGTGCTCAATAGGCGACATATCCGGTGAATAAGCAGGCCAAGGAAGAAGTTGCATGCGTTGTGCTGAACAGAAGTCTCGAACAGTCCGCGCAACATGTGGGCGTGTATTATCCTGCTGAAAGATAGCTCCAGGGATGCCTTGAAGGAAAGGAACGACTTCGGGCTGTAGCACTTCACGGACGTACCTGTTGCTATTCAGATTACCCTCAATTCGTATCAAATTGGATCGTCCATGATACGAAATCGCACCCCAGACCATAACTCCGGGTGTTCGACCACTATGTCGTTCAATAATACACTCAGGAAGGCAGCGTTGACCGGCATAACGTCTAACACGAACACGGCCATCATGGGTCTACAAATTGAAGCGTGATTCATCTGAAAAGACAACTTGGTGCCAATCAGCTCGCCTGTCTCTGTGCTCAAGAGCCCACTGCCGACGCAGCCGTCGATGATTCGCCGTGAGGGGAATCCTGTATAAAGGCACCCTTGCACGCAATCCACGGCGCAGCAGACGACGACGAATTGACGAAGCCGACAATTGTACACATGTAGCAGTAGACCAACGTGCTGCCAGCTGCCTGGAGGAAGCTGTGCGATCATTCACCGCCATGCGGAGCAGGTGTCGATCATCGCGCTCTGACGTCACCTTCTGTCGTCCAGTGCTTGTTTTTCAAGTTGTTCGGTGCTCGTCGGTCCACTGCTTCCAAACTCGCATCACTGTGGAACTGTTCCGCTGCATACGAGCTGCTATTGCGCGATAGGAAAATCCTCCTTCTCGAAGGCCGATTATCCTCCCTCGTTCAAACTCCGTAAGTTGCTTGAATTTCTTATTCTTCCGTCGTGGAGGCATACTCAGGTCTCACTAAACGTTTGCCACTAACAAATAATCATAGACTTTTTTCAACGTCCCGCTACAGCACTTTATTTATACGCTTTCAGCATCAATTCAGAGGGCGCTGCGCGCGCCGCGCACGTGCGATGGCTCTGAAACTTTATTAATTTGCATAATATCCTATAATTGACATTTGCTGCGAATTTCATTTGATTCTGATGATTCCTTCATGGTGTTGCATTTTCTACAAACAGCAGTTTACATAAGCGTAAGATCATACAGTAGTAATTCGAACTATAAATAGAGACCACATTAATATGTAAATTACTAGCTTTTGGATGTAAAATATACAATGATATATATGACAAGAGAGTAATATTATCTAATATCTGTGAAAGGTATTTATCTTTTGATGTGTTTAAATACATTATAAACTAACAAGATTTAAAACATAAATAAGTTATATTACATGATATATTACATGACCGGCTTCATTTTAATGGAGTACAATGTGTTTATTTGTATACAAATGTTCTTCAGTAAATGACATTATGTACTCATTAATTATTGAAAAATGTAGTTGATTATTATAAGAATTTACTATTGAAATAAATACGTTACAGTATAAAAATATAAGATTTCTCATTTTCTAAAACATGCAACATGTACTTTCAATTTTTAAAATGAAATCAAACATGAAATTAAGCAATTGAAACGATATTTCATATTTCCTCATTTTACAACCACATGCGTGCAAAGCAATAATTCTTTTTGGTACACAGAATGATATAGCTGGCGTGTAATCGACCTTTGAATATTAAATTCGCCAAGCAATATTAGTTGTATGCATACATATACATATATCTCTGATATCGCATTCTCTTTCAGAAAAACGTCCAAATACCACTACCTTACGAGTATTAAATAGCAAAATGAAATATGATACAAACTCAATACATAAAATGCCTTCTTTACGATTCTCTAACTCATTTATTTTAGCAGTAACAGGAGCGGAAGAAAAAAGTACCTCATCATCTTGCACGGAGGCATTAATTTTATGTCTTTTGCCAGGAAACAACATCACATTGCTCATTGCTTTTTCAAAAAACATATCTTTTCTCACGTTCTATGAGAACATAGTTGCGGGAGAAGAAATTCATCTTAAAAAAATGCCCCTAGCATTGCTTAATGATACTGTATCTATCGAAGATATTGTATTTTATATGCTGCGGAGAGAAAGCGAAAGTATAAAATAGAATAAAGAAATCGACTCTTTGGATAGATAAATAGGGTTTATTTTATTTTAGTATTCTTTATTATTCCTTTTGAATTTTTTTCCTCGCCCATCAGCTTTCCAACTGTTTCTGAACACTTATTGCCTTACGTGAAATGTGAAGTTCTGAATATAAATATTTTTGCTACCCCTGCCAACGGCTTTCGCTTAACGCTTTTCCACTTGATTTTTCTTCGTGGAATAAGGCTCTGAGGTAATGCATTCCGGAAAGAAGTTAAGAATCATAATGCGCAATATAAGATCGAACAAAATTTCGAAATAGTGGGGAACGAAAGGATAATAAAATATCGAATTTATTTTCTTCGCTTAAAGATCCTCTACTTAATTTAAAGAAAATATTCTCTTATTTGTACTTCTGTATCAATATCAACTACAGAGTTATTTTAAGCTATTTTTTTTCCAATTAAAAATATTCATTTCGCTTTAATAAATGGCTACACATAAAATATATTTTGAAGTTTAACACACACTTTCAACTGGACTATTCAAACCTAAATATTTGAAAATTTTCTAAACTATTTCAATTCTTGTAAATTTTGTTTATCCTCATTTTAGTTCAATTTAACTCTATTTCTATAAGTTAAATATTTATATTTAAAGATAGGGAAAATGTAAGAATTTAATATGATTTATTTTGAGATCTTAAAAATAAATATATTAGTGTTTAAGTCAACAAATTAAATGTCTGTAGTACAATTTGGATACCAAAACTAAAATTCTATGGAATTATTAATTTTTATGTTCAGGTTATACTTAAACATTTAGTTGAAATTTGAAATATTCAAAATTAATCATAGTGAAAAAAATTTATTGTACTTAATAAATGTTTCTTATAAATTATAAATGTAGTATAAATATGTCTGTTTAATGTTAGATTAATAAAATTTTGTACAATTTACATTTTTCAGGAAATAACTTGACGTTAAAATAAATATATTTTTATAATTTATTTAAATATCAATTGTTAATCTTCCTTAAGGACTTAATTAATAAGACTTTGTAACAGAG
This sequence comes from Nephila pilipes, assembly GCA_019974015.1. Classification (NCBI taxonomy): domain Eukaryota; kingdom Metazoa; phylum Arthropoda; class Arachnida; order Araneae; family Nephilidae; genus Nephila; species Nephila pilipes. Next base: position 128,699 of record BMAW01011069.1, on the reverse strand, counting down.
TTATCATCTAGTTAATTCGGTATTTCTTAATTTTATCAAAATTATGAAGCATTGCTAAGATCATTCTAATTCTTTATTATCAGGTTTGTTGTAATTAATTAATTCTATTTTTCACTGATTCTAAAATACATTCTTTTTATAGAATCCTTATATTGCTTCAATTATAACACTAACTTTCATTGCTTGAATATCTTTAAGTTTTGATGAACCAATTTATTTCTGAAAAAATGTATTTTATTTTTTCCATACCTGACTTAAAAGAAAAAAAATGTACCAATATTAAGGAGATAATTATTATAAAGGAATTTTTGGAAAAGAAAATGCATGAGAATTTAGTGAAAAGACACACATTTCTCGTTTCAATTCTTTTATTTCTTACTTGGATTTTAAAACCTAATAGATCGTATGAATAATTTAAGATATCAAACAATATATACAATCATAACTTTGGGTATTTTTGTGCTGAGTTAATAAATTAAATTCAATTGCGAAAACTGTGGGATTGAAAATATCGTAAAATATGTTATTATTTCACGATTCATAAAATACTTAATATAATCGTGAAAATATGTTATTATTTCACGATTACATTAAGTATTTTATGAATAAAATGATGTTATAAAATTTGACGAAAATAATTAACTAATGATTAATTAACTGAAAAATTATTCACAAATTTACTATCAAATTTCCTCGAAATTTGCACCATAAGAAATGAGAAGAAAATATGATTCTTTTAAAAATATTATGAATTTGATGTGTGAAACAAGCAGGAATAGAAAAGATTTTACTAATGAGGACATAAAGAAATAGATCAATAGAAGCTACAAGAATAACATGAGAGATATTTAAATTAAATTTATCTGGAGCACATAATTAATTCAAGTTTCTTGAAATAAATGTAAAAAAATCGAATAATCTAAATTAAAATTTTTATTTATATATCACCTTGGTAAAACAAGCAGCAAGATTAAAATAGTAATAAAGATTTGAAATTGATACAACTTAAGTAATAATTGCAGTATATTTCATTGTAAATCAGTTGAAAATGTTTAAGACGTACCGGTTAAAATATTTTATTCCTTAATGACTAGCTTTATGAAAACATTCTTAAGAAGAATAAGTAACAATATAAGCGTAAGTAACAATATTTTTCTAGTTAAGAATAAGTAACAATATAAGCGCGTTCTACAGAAGGAAAGAAAACTTAAAGGTTTTGCTACAGAAATAAAGTATTGTAAATAATGTACATTTTGTTATCTTTTAACAATAAAATTTATATCATTTGCATATAATGACTAAGGGGTTGATATTGTTTACGTATTAGCTTAGTGATAATCTATAATAATTCGTAGCTTAGGAAACTATCGTTTTAAATAATGTGGTATATTTCATATTTGTCTCAAATACCTTGTACTGCAGAGCATGAGACTTAAACGAGAGTTTTATCACCTCTTGTGTCATTTGCATCTCTTATAGTGTCTATAGTGTCACAAAAAGGGGAAGTCTAGCATCATTGATATTTATTTTATAGCAGTGTCGTAGAACACAGATAAAATAGGTTAATTCCTTTATAGGATTTATAAGTATTAATTTTTGAACTAAATATTAATTATTCAAGCACTGATTACAAATGTATAAGGAATTTGTTGAAAATTTATATTATTTACACATGTAATCTGGTAGGAGTATGTAATAGTTAATTTAAATTATATGGAAATTATATGTTTATGAATATAATAGCATAAAATAAACTTCTGTGTAAATTAATTTGTCATGTCGTTCGAAAATAAAAATTTATATGACTGCAAATGGTTTAGAATAGTTTTTTTCAAGTATTTCTTGAGTTTCTCTAAATTTCTACGGTTGCTGTAAAAGTACTTGAGCAATAGGTGTTACTTCATATCACTAGCACACTAAATGAGGTGAATTTCTTCAATAAAGTCAGATTAATGGTTCGAGAAGACATTCTATGTTCTATGTAAAAGCATAAAAAAACTTAAAGTTCACAAAAGGAAAAGAAAAATGATCAAAAGATGAAGGGAAAAACAGTCTGTCTTATCTGAATAGAGAATTTTAGATTGTTTTGTCAAGAGAAAATCTCTTCTCACTACAACAGAAATCTTTAGCTCCGTTTTTTATCCAAAAAATTCCGTTTTTCAAGTAAATTGTCTACGGTTAACGAGATTTTCTGAATAAGAATACAGAATTTCGACAAAAGATTTCAATGCATATTTTAAACACATTTGGTATCAAAACAGCCTGGATGTTTATGTATGAATAAATCATTTTATTTATGGGAATAAATATGTCTGTATATTTATAATGATAGAATATTAAAGTCTATTTATATGTAAGCGCGAATTGTTTTCTGAACCAATTTTCCTTTTAAATCCTTAAAAATAAAACTTTTGATTTTAAATTATTTTTATGTGATATTATTGGATTACATTTATTCCTTTATAGATGATATTATTTTTCAAGTGCTTTGCAGCATTATTCCATTTCAGTTCGTTGAAGATTACGAATGCTTTGATTATTAAAATACCTTACAAATATCTGAATATTTCATAAAAATTTTATCCTCTCTTCAAAAAGGGAATACTAAAAAATAGTATTGGAACAAATTTAATTTTCTTAAAAAAATTAGTTTATTGCATTTATAAAAGTATGAATTTAAATGGAAGTGATTTTAAAAAGAATATTCAAATCTCGATTAGGTATGTATACAACTTTTATCGAAGTTATATTTGCTTATCTAAAAGGTATATTAAAGTTATTTGGTATGAACCAAAAAGCAATTCATTTAGGCATTTTTAGTTTATTACAAGTTTTAAGGAGTTAAATTCTGCACGATGAAGTAATGTGTAATTTAAAATTTATTTAATTTATTTATCCATTTTACATTTATTTCTACCATTCTATTATATTTCTTCCTTAAACTTAATAGGTTTATTATACATCTTCTAATATTTTGAATTAATATGAAATTAAAACTATTTTTTTAAATTTTTCATAGCTGCTACCATTAATAAATAATTAATCCTACTAATAAAGCCTAGCTGCTACCAAGTATCTAGGCTTTTCCCAAGTTTCTATTTTCCTTATTTTCTATTTATTATTCCTTAAGGGTTTGAGTACATTTCTTCTATCTTTACATTTTGCCATTCATATAATAATTGTCAAATAAAATATTCTTTTGTAAAATGTAAGCTGTTTTTCATAAAACAATTATTAACAAAATCAGTTCATTGCAAGGAAGAGAAAAATTTAAACTTTAAAAAAATATCCATCCCAGTTAAAATTTTTTTTATTTAAATAAAGAATTTATTTAAATAAAATATTTGCACCGAAATCATTATATTCTATCAAATTTTTCTACAAGAAGTAATATGTATTAAACATATTATTTATTTGATAAAGCAGACATTTCTCATTACTTATGAATGTTCATCTACTTTGACTGAAACATTTTTTTAGTTCATACAGTAAATTTCGTGTATATTCATGCATTTATTTAATTAATAAAATAGAAATTGTATTGCTCCAGAAATCATTATAGAATGCATTTCATCATAAACAAAATTCAAAATCTTATATCGTAAAAAATCTAAATATGAAAATAAATATCTCTCATATATATAAATACGATTGGATGAAGAAAAAATGGATTTATATTAAATGTTCACTTTCATTTTAGATAGACCTTAAATAAATATATTTCTATTAAGGATGTAACTTTAATATTATTATTAATTATTCGAAAGTTAATTGACTTATTTACTTGGTTTATATTATAACTTATGTTTTACTTATGCACATCTATTTACTTTTTCTTTTAAACTCACATTTTATTCATTTAGATATTTTGATCTATTTATATTTCTTATGTTTATTTAATTTTGTTGAAAAATAAGTGGTACGCAATGAATACAGAAACATAAGTGAAGTACTCAAACGTTACAAATCAAATTAATGGCAAAAACACAAAAGATTAATTTATTTTTGGAATGATTTCAAAGCAAAACATTTCTTAATAGTCAACCAAAGGTAGTAAAAATTCATATATTTTCTCAGAAGTTTTGACACTGAATATTTCATTTTACTTTTGCACCGAAATCATTACATTCTACCATAGCAACTTAATTGTTTATTCACTGAAAATGGTTTTCGTTATGTTGTGATTCAAAGGATATTCACATTAAAACAAGAAACTCTTATTTTTTTCTTTTTATAATGCCAGCTCAATAAAGTTAACAGTTATTTTTGATCATGGTTAGCATCTTTTATTGTTGCATACATAAATTAAATTTTTTCGTTGCTTTATATTGTAAATATATACTAATATAAGGCTGTTGTTTCTTCTTGCGTATTAATTATAAATTATATTTCTTATGACCCATTTTTCAGATAATGTTGTTCAAAAGCGTAATAAATGCTAAAGCACTTTTCTGTTGTGATGTAAATCTATGCGTGCTAAGATTCTATTTCATTTCGTTAAATTAGTATTGATTGAAATCATTTTTTAGTTGAAAGGGTTGATTATTTAAGGAATTAATTGTATTACATTATTTATTTTCAATAAATTCCTCTTAGTACATAATACATGATGAATATATATTTATGACATATATTTTTAATTTATTGAATTAAATGTATTTTGCCTTATTTGCTTTGAAAATTTCAAAAATAAAATAAATAAAATGAACCAATCATTGATGGTTCAGATTTTTAGTATTTTTTTTCATTCATTTTATTGAATATATTATGTATTTCTTAGAAAAATATAATCCATCTGTAAATATATATATAAAAAAGGTAAAAATTTTGCCTCCTTGAGTAGAATACCCATGTTATCGAAATTTTATATTTCGTCAGAAAAAAATTTATTATTTGAAGGATTAGTAACATCAATAAATATTAGAATAAGAGGAAATATTAATGTTAATCCAAAAAATTAAAATAGAATGTAACTCACTCTATATGAAGTGAGTAAATATATAAATATATGAAAGTAATGATAATGGAATTAGCAGCAATATTAACATGTGTCTATAAGAATTCCTTCATTTTATTTATACTGAACCTTTAGTTTTCTTTAAATAACAGAAATGAGACAAAATATAGTATTTATTCTTATAAAAAATTTTCTTATTGAAGCATTAAGTAAAAAAAAAATTGAACCTCTAAAATGATTTTACTTCGACAACATTACTGCTAAATAAATCCTATGAACTTACTCAGAAAGAGCCATGGCAGATCAGAAAACATCAAAAACGGAAATATTACATTATATATAGTATACATAGCTAAATCTCAATTCCGATGTTCGGAGCTTTAATATCCGGGGAAAAAAGAGAATCAAAATGCCATTGACACTTTTCATATGATAGCGAAACACTAACTGCATTTTCTTTTAACAGGAAACGACGGAAAACTTGATAATATTGATTAACTGTCAAATTTCTTTCACTTTTGGTAGACGCAAAGAAGACGGCAAGAAAAATATTTCGAACGAGAAAAATTCCTGCTCAACAATTTCCCGCTTAATGCCGTTGCCAGATCAAACACCAGAGAATTCTGAAAATTCTTCAAAGCCGGCGGAAACAAAAGAGACGAAGTGTTTACTCAACTCAACTTCACGGCAGCTATTGTTTATTCTCCCGCGCAAGTTTTCTTCCCCGAGTTTCATTTTTCATGGAAGCACTATTTTTCACTGTCATAATTTTAACGATTTGGTCCTTTTCCCTCAATGCATTTGTTAGTCGGCATTTGTGAGTCATTTTATTCTTTTTCTCCTGCACTTTGCTTCATATTTCATCGTGTTCGGTTTTATTGGGTTTATTTTTATTTTGCTCTCAGTGTGTATAAATCGTTTTTGAGGGAGTTGTCTGATCGATTTGAAAAGCGGCAGTTTATCGAAGAAATAAATGCGAATGTCGGTTTATTAAATACTGTTCCATACAATTCTCACGGTCTGTTTGCTTGCGGAAAAGTACGCGATTTTTCTTTCCTCTCACTGAGAAATTTTATGTTTCTTTCTCCACAAATTGATACAGCACTTTTGATGGAAGCTTATATATTTTCGGCAGTGAGATGGTTTAAAGAATTAAAAGGTGAAAGCTGGGTATTAAATAAGTAAAACTAACTACTGGTATTTCTGGACATAGCAGATATTCCCGGAAAATTCAATATAAGATATCTTTATAATTGATATACTTTTCAGTTAAAAATATTATTAACACAGATTAAAAATGATAAAAAAAGCACGCATAAATACTATTGAATGTATTTATTACATATAGACTATTTTATAACGAATGAAGTTAATGTTCAAGATCTGTAAAAAACAATATTCCAACAAGAAAAATAGGGAGAGCGATACTTTCTATTACATTTATTTCAAGTCTCCATGTGCCAGTTATACATAAAGAAATATTTACTAGCTATACAAGGCTTCCAAACTTCCCATACTTTGACTTAAAATACTTTTGTGGTAAGGAATACTAAATTACATGAAAACAAGAAAAAATCCGCCTTACACGGTCAAAATCAAAATGTACTCTGAAATATTAACCATGGACCCGAGGGCTTTCACTTAGACTAGACAAGGCGACTCCTGAAGATATCCAAATAAATTATTTCCAACAAGGCCTCCCTCAACTAATTTTTCGTGAATTTCCTATATATTTTTGTTAAGTGAGTAAATTAATTATTGTCAAAAACTTTAATACTTTTACAAATTAAAAATTTGTATTCATTTTTGCGAAATGAAAAACCTTCAATCAAAATCACATCAATTTGATAGAGCTCTTTATCCCTGATGTCTTGAAACCAAACGCATTTACGTCTTTGATTATTTCTTTCAATAATTCTCCCAGTGATTCCATTTCAAAAGAAAGTAGTACATCACTTTATCTTTTTCCTTTGAATTACAGCAACATTTAACTCAAATGAAAAATTAAACCGTCATTAGACATCGCTCGTCATAACCCCAAAATATGTTCTAGGATTGTATACTTTCCTTCCAATTAGCATTTTTAGAAAAAGAAAAACAAAAAGAAAAAAAAAGTTCTATTTTACATACTATATTAAAATTATCAGGATATTATTAACTTTACTTCCCCAACCTCCGTACTTATATAAAGTATATCAACATATAAATTGATCTTAACGTCCACAATGTTACATGTTGAATCTATTGATGTTGATTATATATATATATATATATATATATATATATATATATATATATATATATATTAACAATTAGTTGGACCTTACATTGAAAATATTAAAATTAAACAAATGAAAATTTATTTCGTGAAGTTAGTTTGAAAGGTAAGCTTAAAATCATAGAATAAACTTACTGAGTTCTTTGAATATACTTTTTGATGTTTACTTAAATGATAAAGTTATAAATTTTATTTTATTAATGTCTACTGAGAGAATACAAATTTCATTTAAAATATATTTTGATGTTAAAATAGTGACTGATATCATATGAACTAATTTGCTATTTCTGTTAAATAATTCTTTTTGAATGTCTCTCTCGACAGAAAGTTCGATAATTACTTTTTATTAAAGTTTATTGTTATGACTAAGCTCGAAGAAGTATTCTGCGTCAGATTAAATTAGCGAATTATTTTGATAAAAAATATACGTATTTTTGTAGTAAATACTCTTCAAGTTATTTCTTTCAACGAGTCTTCATTATTTTAATTACTCATTGAAATACTATACTGTATTAAGTGTTCTATGCATTATAGTCTTTTATTTCTACCGTACAATTGATTTCTATTAACGTCTTACTTAGAAGAAATTATGGGACTACTGGCTACGTACCTCGTATATTTGAACATTTTTCAAATAATAAGAATGAAACCTGATCTGATACCTCCCTCTCTAAATTTCTCCACAAATGATAGTACTTGGATCCCCAAAAGATTTAAGGTGCATCATCTCTGAAACACGGCGGGTCATTAGTATCATCAGAAGTCAATGACCAAACGGAAGCGATGCCGGCCGTGAGTTCGAAACCATTTGCTAAGTGTGGCCACACAAATCAAATTCAACTGAAGTATCTTTAAGTTAAAATTGAAAGGCAAAAATTGAAAAGTATTGTCTCCACAGCCCTAACGTCCTATTTGTTATCCGATTTTCACAATATTTGTTGTACTTGAAAGCTAAATGTATCATCTATATAATACAATATTTTCTTTTTTTTGTAACGTATTGTTTTGGGACATATTTCCATATTTCTCTACGTTTATTTGTACCAATGCGTGATTATTCGGGAAAACCGCTCAGAGAATATTTCCAGTGGATGTTGTCGACACAATGTTTCAATGGCAACGTACAGCGCGGCACCAGAACATAAGCCTTTCGAAGACTGGAAAGTCTCACTGAGGCAATCCGACTAAATTTTTTTTAAAAAAACTATATAAATGAGGTCTCTAATTTACAAGTAACATTATGTTTTTATGATTTTGAGGAAGCAAATTTCAACTCTTCAAGTATTGTTGTTAAAATTGAATGTTCTGTCTCTAATTTTGTATTGTTGCTTAAACATTTTGTGGATAGTACTTCTTGAAATAAATATATAATTATATAATAAAATGTTTAAATTTGCTTATTTGTTTTGAGTGGTAAATTTGTTTTTAAAATTAATTGAATTTTATTAATATGAAGTTAATTTGTTAAATTTTCTTAATTAAAATAAATAACTAAAATTTCATCAATGCTCTAAATGACAAGAATTTTTATATACAATTGTTTGTTACATAAGTTAGTAGATGTTACACTCCACACTAGCCCTCAACCAGGAGTTATGATCTGGGATACCATTTACCTTGCTAGTTGGACCCCTTTGGTTGTCATTAGAGGCACATTTACAGCACAGGAGAACGTCGACGATATTCTGAGACCTGTCTTGCTACCGTTCCTTTTGCAGTACTCTGGCCTTATTTTTCAGCTAGATAAAGCCAGACCACATACGACACATGTTGCTATAAACTGCCTTAAAGCTTGTCAAACACTTCTTTGGCAGCCAGATTGCCAGATTTCTCTTCAATCGACCATACTTGGGATATGATGGGAAAGCGACTGCATCCATCAGGGAATGTTGATGATCTAACCCGACAATTGGAGCAAATTTGGCAAGAAATAAGCAGGAGACCATCAGGGAGGTTTATTACTCTATGCCACGTCGTGTGCTAGCTTGCATTCAGGCTAGATGCGGGTCAACACCTTATTGAGCTCTATACTTTGTAACTATGTAATTATAAAATATATCATTCAATTGTTCTGAAATTTTAATCATTTTTTATTCTGTACTTAATTTTTCTATCCGCCAGTTTTTGTCTCCGTAAGACAACTCCTTCTCAGTGCGTCGAGTTTTTTTTTATTATAGAGTGTAGTTTCTTAGAAACAATAAATTAAAATAACTGATAAATTTATTTGGAGCAATTATAAAAGGTATCACAAGTATTGCTATTATAAAGTAACAACAACTATATAAATATTCATAATTAGGATTTTTTTTATTTGAATTCTAAAATAAATATATGTTAATTTTTAAAATTATGTGCTGTTCCTTTGCTGACTTTTTTGTTAACTGACATATTTTGTAAAATTATATTTTACGAATTAAATTATGTGGATTTCCTGGAGTTTTGTAAAAATATGAAAACAATTGTATCATACTTTTTCTAAATAAAACGTCTAGAAATATTTTACATAGTTCGAGGGAGGCTTTATTTCAAAGGTAAGGAAGTACGGTGGGCTTGTTCTTGTAAGGGAAGAATGGTATAACTGGAGTTATCATAAATTATTTGATGAATAATTGCTTACTCTTTACTTCTAAAATGTACGAAATAAAGACTGAATAGTCGTACACACGATGGTTGTTGAAAATTATTAAAGGTTTGATAAAATTTACCGTTCCCTGACCACCAATCGGAGTTAAGTGAAAACCTTTTTAATAGGGACGATAAAATCGGATACCATGAAAACATAAAAAATAATTTAGCAAAATTACATTGCGAATTAATTGCAATTTTTATCCAATTTTCAAAATTTATTTATATACTGTTCAGAATTTATATGGAAAAATCATGTTAATCCATTCGAAGTTAGGAATTTAATCTCTTATAAATTACATTTTGGTTGATCTTCCTCTTCTTTTTTTTCTTTCGGAGACGGCCAAAGTTTTTATTTTTAGAGGGTGTAAATCAGGAGTTTACAAACAAAAGTGTTTTCACTCTTTCAAAAAATATGCGGAGAATGAAAGTAAGTGTAGTTCCATGAAATTAACCGACTACTAATTTTTGGACATGAGCAAATGATCATTTTTCATATGTAACTACGCCGATAGGTCGTAATACCTACTGGAGAAAGAAAGACGAACCCGCTTTTACCATAAGAAGGGGCTGGCAATCAGTGGCTCTCTCTATTTTGTGAACCCCAAAGACAATAAAAAAATCCACCTTGAGATGCGTTTTCTTATGACATAGTGGCAAATATTTCAAGGCAATCCAACTCATTTTAAAAACGTTTAATTGACACACATTTTTTCATATGATATGCACACATTCAAATAACGTCAAAATCATTGTTTACAGAACAATTCAAGTTTTCCCATTATTAAATAAATTTTATTGCTTTGAGCACTACGGAAGTTTCGAATTAGACTACATCATGATGGGAGCTTAATGCCCAAGAGGGCTAGGCACTCCGAATCACTTTCAATACGGACAGAATGCCTGGCGGAAGAAAAAAAAGTATTAATGTCTGCTCTACGCAGGAAACCGTGACTACATTTGGGTATTGATTAAGATGAACTACAAAATATGAAAAAAAAATTTCTTTAAGCAGTGTGTGGAGCAGAGTGCAATCGTTTTGTGTCCTGATTTTAAAAGCAAATTTTAAAACATTTCATTGTTCAAAAGAACTATTATGCGTTGACTTAATTAGTGAGGAACTCAAAAAATAGCTCAATACTGCGAGAAGAGATATTGTTCAGTATTCTTTGGCACAGAAAGATAGTATAGATTTCGGAGACTTGTACCTTATCCGTATATTTAATGAAAATTGTCGTCATGACAAAGAAATTACTTATCATAGAATTAATAAAAGATAGGACAACTGGCGAAGACTGTCTTGAATGATCTGTAAATTATGTGGAGAAAAGTGGTTTGTTCTGGAACAAAATGGCAATACTTATAACAGATGAGGCAGGGCTTTCAGTGGAAAAAAAATGTTGATATGGTTAAGCATTTAAAAAAAAAACTACAAGCACAAGACACAGACTAGTATTTTGTCATTTCACAAGAATTTGAATCTAGAGTGCCTTTGTGACGTTGCACTGGACTTAAAGCTTGAGGTACATCCAATTGTTAAAGTGGTGAACACAATCAAAATAAAGACTATCCTTCATCTAAAGTTCAAATCTTTTCATGAGAAAATATATAGTAGCAAAATATTAAGATATAATTTATCATAACAATGCGAGGGAACTGAGTTTAGGCATTCCAGAAAGAAATCATCTTATTTCTAGACATGAAGGAGACATTTCATGACTTTGTTACAAAAACAGAATGTGAGAAGTGGTGATATGAGATGATGTTTGCAGTTGATGTATTAGAGAAATTGAATGAACTGGATGTGACATTTCAGGGAAACAGTTGTTTGCATATCAAATGTCGGAGCATGTAAAATCATTCTAGGCAAAACTAAATCTATTTACAAGGCCAGCAGGTGAACGAAGTTTCGTCATTTTCTTTTATTAGGAAAAATAGAAGGTACCTGAAAGTATTTCTGCAAAGATTAAAGATTTTATTCAAAGCTTGGAGGACGAGATCACATGAAAGTTTCAAAACCTAGAGAAAATTGAGCGTAAACCCAATTTTCTTCTCTTATTCTAGTTAACATTATTGCTGATGTTTACAAGGCACCCGAGAAGCTACATCTTGACACGCAATCAGTATACTGACATACAGTCAGATCACGCTTTAAATAGAGTGTTTAATGCTGTGGCATTGGTTAACATTTACAAATATTTCTTTGATGAAAATTTTTTATGTATGAAGAAATTTTTTGGGAAACTTCACTACATTTGAAGCTACATATAATTGTGAGCACAATCTTTCTTGCTGGAAGAACACTAAATATATATATTCTTTGACAAACATTATCATGCAAGCTAGGATGAGATTCTCAACACACACACACAAGCAATCTCACTCCTTATTTCATAATATTTGTAGAAAAATGTGGTAGGCTACATTTATCTCATTAAACTGATTCTACAATTAAAGGTTGGTGCATTATAAATGAAATGAAAGTAGCACAATAACTAAATTATTTATAGCACTGCCACTATTTTATTTCATTTGAATTTGTTCAATTTTAAGGAACAATTAATACCTTTTTCAAATATAAATTTAACTAATGAATGCTAATATTTTTAAGAATTGTGGCTTTAAACTAACAACTGCTTTTACAAAGTGTTCTCCGAGCCAAAACAATTGCTCATATCTTCTCTACAGCATACCCTTGCTATTTAAATTTATTGTGAGAAATATTGAATGAAATATTAAAATATTTTCATTTTCATACATAATATTCCATGTATTTAAGCAACTTATAAGTACAATGAATTATAATATTATCAATCTTGATCATCAATTCATTAAGAAGCAAGAATGGCTCTTCTTTTCAACAAAAAAAAAACCATTTCATGTTATTCAAAATTTATAAGCCCGAACGAAACAGAGGTAAAGATAATCCACATTCCAGCATTTGTCTGGCAGAGATATTGATGTTAAGTGCGAAAAAGAAGAGAGTTGGAATGATATTATGAGATGATTTATCCCTCTCGGGGGTCTTAGCTGGATACTTTTCTTTTTCACTCCATAAGACTTAAGTGCTAATAAAAAACAAAAGAGTAAATGAAGCAGTTATGCGTCTCCTTAATAAATGAGACCTTAGCTGTGTTTTTATTGTTATTCTTTCGTGTCTTTAGTTTTCTATAGCCCATTTATTATTTATTAGAAAACGCGTAGGTAAATTTATTGCTAAATATATCTCAAGAGGATTTGTGAACTATACGAATTTGAATGCTGAAGATAATTATTTGCACAAATTATAAGTTTATTCCTGAACGATGTTTAAGAAGGATTAAATATAAACATTTATATATTCACTGTTTTATTTTATTTTCGTAATTTTTTACTTCTACTTAGGAGCCCCAGAACGCATCAAGACATTATAATATCATTATTAATGTTACTAAGCATATGTTGTAAAACAACTTCACTCTAGGAACTCTTGCTTGATTCATTTAGAACAATTTTTTTTTATTCCTGTTCATAAGGGTATTAGTAAATTTCTTAATTAGAAGATTTTATACTCTTATTACACTTTTCGAATCTCATTTATATTAATTAAGACGAAATGAGATTTGTATTCTACTAAAACGACAAGAATTTTCCCTGAAATTATTATCTCGCCTAAATATTCTCAAAAGACGTGCTTTATGAGTAAGATACTGTTGAAGTCATTATATTAATTAGCATACTTAAATAAATATTTAATTATAGTTCAACATTAGCATTGTTCACGACACATACATTTATATTACGTTTTGCATTATTAGGATCATCACAAAGGTCACTTTTATGTTAGCCAGAGTATGTAATACAGGATTTATTTAAAATTATAAATATATATATATATATATATATATATAAACAAACACACTCACACACACACACACACACACACATATATATATATATATATATATATATACATATATATATATATAACTCTTTATTTTTGGATATATTTTTCTCTAACAAAAATACAGCAAACCATTGGAATCCGAGTTTTCGATATCAGACATTAGTACGAATGAAATTCATTTAAATGCAACTTTTGAACAAAAAATATTGCAATGCGGTATAATATGAAAATAATATATAAAGTCATGGACAAAAGTATTTTTAGTAAGGCAGAGTTATCTTTTTATTTTAACTGCGGATGCGTTACTCGAAATTATTGTTTATCGAAATCGTTGTTTATTACGGTATTGACATCGAGTTTAGACAATAGCGTAAACAAACATCATTGAGTTGAGCAGCCAAAAAAATATGAGAAATATCCCCTTGGAAATGACATTTACGTTTTTCCACAGGTTGTACTTTCAAAAATATCGAAAGGTCATAAACTTTCTCAAGATCAAAGCATAAAAATACAAGTTTTAATCAAACAGGAAAAGAGTCAAAGAAAAAGAAAAAAGTTATATTTTTAAGATATGTAGTTCAATATACAATCAAACGACTTGGAATTCTGATTCATATTAATGGAAAAAAATATATAAAGAATACGAGTCACTACACTCATTGAAGACCAATTGGTGAAACATGCTCTTTTGAGAAATACTCGTAGCAGACAAACACCACCTAATATATATTTTTTTAAATTTATCAGTGATAGCAAAAATGAAAATCACACCTAGAACCGCTAGATGAGTTAATGAAGCTTAATTCTAAATTTTTAAATTCAGGAAGAATTCTTTCTGAAAAAAATAGAAATAAACGGTTGCAAGGGCTCTTATGCATCATCATTCTTACAGAAGAATATATGTACAATATTTGGTGGTCAGGCAAATCTAAGTTTCAAATAAGTGTTAATTAATTCAGATTTATTAATAAAACAGAACTAATGTCGATATGTACTAAACAAATTGAAACTAGCTTTATTAAGTTAGTTAATGCTTTGTCAATATTTTAGATGTTTAAAACACTTAAGATGACATATATGAGGGGAAAGGAAGACGAATAATTCCTTCAGGATTTGTATAATACCTGCTGTTAAGCACGAAAAATACAATATCGTGATCTCGGGGTGCATGACGACTAATGGTTGTAACTATTCATGTGTAAATGAAAAATGATCTATAATCGGTACAAAAATGTACTCGAAATCACTTTCAAATTAGCATAATCTCCCATTTTTGTAGTCACAAAAATGGGAGATTAAATTTTGACAGGATAATTCTACATGACAGAAATCTACTACAACTATGATGGGATTTAGGGACAATGATGTGCATGCATCTGTTGGAGTGCTTTTACTTGCAATAATTGATGTACACAATGGTTTATGTATATACTTTCCTAAGCGAGGCTTCCTCAAACTTTTAAGAGTAGTTATACACCTTTTAGAAACTGACCCTATAATTACCAACTTCATCCTCTATGCATTGAATATTTCATACACGAGCAGCATATATTCCATTTTCGAAATAGATTTTTTTGATCAGAAATGAACTTTTGTGAAGAAAAAAATTGTGATTAAATATAATTTTACAAAAATGTGTTTAAAGAACCTGTAATGAAGGTTATACTTGTTTTCAATTGCTGTTAATGATGATATTGAAATCTGGGTCAGTTTAGAGTTGTTTTCAAACGTAAGGAGTTTGTCAATTGCAGCTTATTTTAATACTTGTTTTTAATTCTTTCTTACCAGTGCAAAAAATCTAACACCAGAAAGGTATAGAGATGTAAAAGGGAGGGAAAGTTTTAAAGCTTCAGTAGAAAGGAGACTGTATAGCTGTCGTTTCATAACTGTTGGGCTGTATAAGTGTACTGCGTAATTATGAGTTTCCTATCGATGAATAGTTAGTCGTAGTTCTAACCATGAACACTAACCTAGAGTGTTAAAGAAGGGAATACACTCATTGGTTGCTTAAGTAATAAGGAAAATCTCCTCAAGTGTTGAAAGATTAAGAAAAAATTAGCCCACGTCTGACGTTCGAATCTGTCCAGCTATCTGAGATGCCATGTGGTCCTAATTCCGGAAAGGGTGTAAAACTTTTAGTACATATCTATAAATAACACAGTCCACAGGCACTTGTTACAGGGGCTAAAAAAGGGATACCTACAATTAGTTCTTAAAAAAAGAGAGTGTGTTTGTCGGAGAAAAAATTGTGTGTGAGTGAAATCATGATTAATAGTTGAGGCTGGGGTAATCCAGCTCTTTTTCCAATGCATCAAGTTTGGTGGTTTACGTACGTAGCTGTAGTTGTGGATTATTTTGAAAGTATTTTCATACAACACTATTTTGCTCAAAGCTTGTAGTACACTCTGAAAACTGGGGAGTTAGCTGCCGAAATTATAATACGTAAACTTCCGTATGCATAAGAAATGATTTCTGGTTGTTTCCCATGTTTTTGCAACGCTTTTCAAATTAAAGTTATTGTAAATATCTTGATCTTATTATAAGTATTATGTATTTTAACAGCGATGATTTGTGATCATTTTTCAAATGATCTATCATAAATTTTGATACCATTGCTTCCTTGTGAAAGTTCCAATGAATCCATGACACATTTGAACTAACTACAAGAGCTTACATCATAACACTGTATTTTTACAACTCTAACGCGTGCATTATTTACGTATATATCCCGAATTATTTCATCTATTTGAAATCTAGAACATTTCTGTTAAATGATATTCTGGTTTCATTTTTTAACTCCAGGAGGCGACATTCTTAAGCATCATGCATTACATTCATCCTTTTATTAACACAATAATGCAAATATTTGTAAAATAGTACTATTTGAAATTATGCAAAATGAGATAAAGAATAAATTTAAGAAAGTATCTATAATTTTTATAGCTACTTTAATGTTAAAAAAATTTCAATACATTTTTGAAAAAGAAAAAACTATTTAAAAACGAATTAACAATATTCGGTGCAGGAAAACTCTAACAAATCATAAAACTATTTTAACAATATACCTTATATGTAAAAAATGTAATTGACTTAAAATATTTATAATATTCAGTAGAAATAAAAATAATAATGAACCTTTACATAATTTCTTCATAGGGGAAAGCATAAATAACCTTCATAACAACCACAACTTGAAACACAAAAATAAAAATTAATATTTACACTTCTTCAGAGTTTTGAAATGTTAGAGCTGTCCATTTCTGTGGCTGTGTGGATATAATATCACATCCGAGTCAATAACAGAAAATTCATTGAAGTTTTTCATTATTATTGTTTCACTTGCCGAAATATGGGTAACATTTATTTATATTAAATTAAGAATCGTGTATAACGATTGAAGTGAGCATATATTTTTCTTCACATGTTTATAATCACTATTTTTTATAGATATACATATTTCAAAATTTTCTACTTAAAAAAAATTGTTGAACATCTTGTAAGGTAACCTTCCCATAAAATATATACCATTTTGATTCAGAAATCAATATCCCATGGGAAACATATATTTTTAAAAATTGTGTAATGTTTATAAATTAAAACAATTTTTAAGATGTTAAGAAACATGAATTGTATTAACTGCAATCAATGCGAAATATTATTATTTATAAGAACAGTTTATAATATTCACTTGAAAATACGCTGTAAGTAAATGTAGAATTATTTTTCGAAAGTTAAACGTAGACAACATAAAAATCCAACTACAAAACAAATTTCATAAACTATAACTCTCATGATTATTACTCTTATTTTAGTTAACAAAAAATCAAACCTAAATATAAAGAGAGGTATTTTTGCTTTCTGTAACTGCCAGTATTAAAATTAAAATACACCGGAGAGGGTATTTTTTCACATATTCTCGAGACAAAAAGAGTTAAGTTTATTACAGAATAAAATTAACAGAATTAAGTAACAGAATAAAATTAAGATATGCAATAAAATTTAATATTTATACTACATTGTTTCTTTGATTATTTTTTTTAAAAAAAAGATTGCTCATTGAAGAACTCTAATAAGTAATTAACTATTAGAATTTTCATATTAAAATAACTTTCCCGAAAAAAATAGTACTTATCCTAAACATTAATCGGAATATCGTACATATGAGTGTTTTAATACCTTGAAATAACAAATGTAAACAATTTATACCACAATAAAAAGTACTATCTTATTAGAGTAAATAAATTAAATTGGAATGTATTGAAAGTTGGCCTAGAATGAAACTATACTTTTCTTAGAATCAAAGCCAATACTTTGGATTTTTCAAACCCGTCCATTAGCAACAATATCTTATTTATTTCATTTATTAAGTTGTCTTTCGTAGGGAGAAGTGTTAATGCTTTGATAAAAGTAGGATAAAGGAACTGTAACTTTTTCACATCATTTGTTATAATGTTGTTCCGAAGCCTTTGAGGCGACGAAAAAAGTCTTGTGGTGTTTCCGTAAGGCTAAAAGAGTTTTGATCTAATACCATCTGTTTTTAGGTTACTTTCTTGCTTATTTTTCTTTGTATAAGCTCTTGTAACTTACTTTACAAAAGAAACAACTATTTCTATGTTTAAAGTGAATTTGATGTTTAAGATTTAACATTTTGTATTATTCAATTTAAATTAGAACTTATTAATTTTTTCTGAGTATTATTAAACTAGATTTTGAAAAAAAAAATAGTTGAAAACATTTTAACTATATCATTAAAAATATAAAATTTTATTTTCTTCTATAAATCATTATAATATTACTGCTATGATTTTTATATTTATTCAGGAATATCCTTTAATAACATTATATTTTAAGTTGTTCTTGTAATAAGTTAAATATGGCAAGAACAAATAGCATGAGTCGATATTGGAATAATAGAAGTATGAGAAAGAGAAAAACGTATGTTTTTGAGAAGTATTATTCATCGGAGTTACCAAAATAAGTATCATGGTATTCTATGAAATAAATGGTAGCTTTAATACAGTATACGCCAGATGGCAGGTTTGAGGACTTTCTGTAGTTTTGTGACATATCATTAAATCCCTTAGCATTTCATTATTTCTGGCAATCCTTCAGAGAAATCTCTATTTCATTTCCAAAAATACAACAAATTAATGTAAACTCCGTCGTATATCTGTTCGTTGATGAATCATCTCTGAATCAATATTACAGATAATTATTCACTACGCTTCAAAATACTCATTATAGTCAAAATGTTTTCATTTATTTTCTGATTTTGGAAATATTTTTTGAAAGGGAAAAAAAGACCGATTTATTCTGGAGATGCTAACATCTAAGTTCCAATTTCTTTGTTTAGTATTTTCAGTATAAATAAGCATGAATTAGTGTATCTCCTAAGTTAAAGAATACAGAAGTTTTTATCTTTTAAATATAGGTCAGTATCCATATGGGTTTAATTTTTAAGAATAATGAATATCTTTATTATTTAAAGGAAAAGTTTGGGTGTGAGTGTATACATAGATGGCATGGTGCTAAGACAGAGTGGCCCAAACATATGAAATTCAGTATGCTGAATATATGGGTGAGGTAGGTGTGTACCCCTAAAAGAATTTCTTTTTCAAGAATTCTATTCATATTTCTTTGAAAGTTAAGGCGGAAATGATCAATAAAGAATATGTGAACTCTACTATATATACACTTATGTCCCACATTGTGTCACATAATGTTTTGTTTTATCTTTTTTTCTGGCTGTATTCCTTAAGGTCTTGGCATCGGTATATTATCTTTTAAATTCATATTATACATAGCACAAATTACATTCTCTATTTCGCTTCACCAAAGCCATCTTCGTTCAATCCAACGGATTAAACATCAGCGTTCTAAACTTGGGTTAAATTCCCCACCTTGTATTTCCTCTAAGTTCAGTTTTTAGTTCATCGAAAATTACGTATATATTAATGACTTTTGCTCTAAAAAATATTTCATAATTTTTTTTCACTTCACAACTAGGGAGCGTGTCAGTATTTTAGACATTTCCTACTTCACTTTCGCTAAGTCTACCCACTCCATTAAGCTTAGCTCTGGCACATGTTACGTAGCGTGATGTTAAAATTTATATATATTTTTTCACAATTTATTCTAGAAAGAGTTTCTTGGAGATCATTATATTTGTTCATTTGTTTGTTGCTCCTTAAAATTTTCACTAAAAAGCTTCTTAGTTTGTTTTAAAACTTCAGTTGTGCGAAAATATGTACTTCCATTTCTGAATAATAAATATCTTAATGCGCTTAAAATTTTATTGTGCTGCTTAATAACCTGGATCATTTACTCATGAAAATACTGACATCATTCTGACTGCTAATTGAATGATTTATTTGTTAATTTAACTAAGGAATATAATTTGAATGAGATCAGCGCAATGAAATATTGAACTTTTTTTTTACACTAACGCTTTCCAGAATAATTTATAAATGTATCAATGAAATAATTAAATTGTTGTACAGTAAATTTTCCTTTTAATACTGAGTAAACTGTAATAAAATTTTAATTGTATAATTAAATTGATAAAACTTATTGATTTAATTGTATTTTATTCGTTAACAGGGAATTCAAAATTTACAAAGCATGGGCTTTTCATTAACATTTTTTAAGAAAAATATTTAAATGATAATACTTTTTTGCCTACGTCTTTAATACATTTAAAATTAAATTTCTTTATATTTATTTCCTTCTATTTATTCTTAATGGGTCAAATACACCAAGTACCTCATGCATGTGTATACAAATTTCATTTAGTTAATCAATCTACACAAAATTATAAGTATTGTAAGGTTTGAACATGCTCCAAGTCAGTTTCAACTCTGAAATTACTCTTAAAATGTAGATATAAAAGGAATTGATGGAATATTATATAATACTTGTTTTCTTTATCCCGTAGAGGGAGAGAGAGTTAATAGTCTTTGGGAGTGCCTACGGCGTTTTGAATTCTTCACCCATACGTCTGAAGAAAAAAAATCACCAGTTGCTTTTTGCAGCACTTGTATCAACTAGGTTAAAAGAGACGTCAATATCGAGCTTGTAATTAAGGCTTTTTAGTTTCTGTAGTTGTTGAAGAAGGTTATAGCATACTCTCCTTCTTGGATTGGTTGGTTGGTTTGGTTGCATTAAATGATATGATACCTAGAGAGTTCTATCTATACTAATTTATTATAATTAATTTAAAATAATAAAGCTGATATTCACAAGATGAAGGGCTTATTGCACTTACATTTGTTATTAAGTAAGACATTTTGGGATCACGTAGCTCCCAAAAAAATGTATTAAAAGTTCTTGAAAACGACCTTCTAGTCAAACGCTTTGTAGATTTCTAATTTTCCTTATATTCTGAAATTTTGGGTAGAATAAATTGGCCAGGCCTCTTCCAAAAATACGGGATGTAATCCTTTGTAGATTAAACGGATTAGGCAAATTAATTGATCAGTTTTTTCATTATTTTTTTTCCTCCAAATATAAAAGAGTTCTCATAATTCAGAAGATTTCTGACATGTGAGCTATTCTCTCGCTCTCTGAATTTCCACACAATGGCTGGTGAGGTTATAAAGGGCCAGTTCAAGTTCAAAATTACCTTAGTGTATGGCACAACAGTGTATGGCACACTTTTTTATAAATATATTTTATATGTATTATGTTATTACAATACTTTTAATTCAGTTACCTTTCGTCTCATAAGTTATTTGCAAATTAGATTTAGCTAGATCATTATTAGTAGAGCTACATAATTCCTCTGAATTAATTAGTTGTTTTAACAAATAGTGGTCTTAGATTGCATTAAAGTAATCCAATAATATGAAACAGGGATGTCTACTGAAAAAATAATTAAGGTATAGATTTTTTTGTTCTCTCTCTTTCAACAACAATCAATAACAAGGAATTTTGCCAGTTTTCAAAGTTGTGTACAACATAGCGAAGTATTCTCAATCAAAGTCAAAATAAAGAAGCTAGGCTTTATCACCTGACACCGGACATATCCTTTTTTTTCTTGAATGCTATTGAGATGAAAATTTGATGTAAAGCTAAAAACTCAGACGGTTTTGAAAGAACTGTAAAGACTTAAAAATAATTAAGACATGACAATTTGAAGGGTGAGTGACTATAAAATAATTTAGCTTCTGGTAACACCTGACAGTTAAAAAAACCCGTTTCATCAAGATAAATTATACAAACAAAGAATTTGCAACTTAAGAAGATGATGCTGCTCATTTTTTTTTTTTCAAAATGTATACCTTGCTTAACTTAAGGATCAAAATGTAACTTGGATATTCGATTACGCTCCCTTTACTGGACATCTGATAGACAAATTGTTTCTTTTACAAAATTCATGATTAAAAGCAACATCACATGGTCTATTGAGCCAAGATCAAAGGACGAGAAAGTCATCTGAACTGAAATCCCATTCTCCTCACTTGCATAATATCACAACGTTTTGAACTTTGTATCTTGAAACATTTAACGTGCATTAGCCATAACACATATTTACAAGTATATGTATATTTTGGTTCTTAAATTTTTTGGTATTTATCAATTCCATTATAAAGTAATTGCTGTTGGGATAATTAGATCCTATAAGACATGTCTAAACCAGTTCTCCGTCCCACATGTTATAGCTAATTATAATTAATTTTCATTTTTTTGTTGAATCTAATTTCTTTTTTAAAAAAAGAAATATTTCCGTGTTTTTTCTTTATATTTATTGCCCGTTCTGATTCATGATTTTTGCTACCTAATTATGATTAGAACTTTATCGTTTCCAATATTTATTATTAATTATTAATTATGATTTGGATACATTTAGATAATTGTTTATTTAAAATATTAAAATATGCTATTACATTTACTTTACATTTATATATACATATATATATATATATATATATTGCAACAGAAAAATGGGAGATGCCAATTGTAAACTTTTAATAATAAAATTAACAATTAAAACGAGGTGTTTGCACATTGTTGTACCACTTTTGAACCTAAGATCATTGTTAGTTTATTTACTTTAAGTATTTTATATCAGTAAATAGTCTACCCTTTTAGCTGTGAAATATGTTTACAGTACTTTGATGAATTAAAAGAACTCGATAGCTTTTTACGATTGCAAAGATTAAGCAATTTCTTGATTCTATCGTTTAGTTCTAAAACTAAATATTTTAGAATTTCAATATGTAACACATAGATAGAATGTCTGTTAGAAATAGTGAACTCTGTAACTTTAAAAATAGCGCACTAAAAAGGAATTTTGGACAGAAAGGAATATTAATACACATAATGATACAGATGAGACATCGCAAAATCGAGATAATTAAACAAGTACAGTGAATACAAGTAGACAAATGCAGCGTCGTCAGATCTCCTTTTATAATACATGCCGCAACACGGTTATGACATTGAATTGATTAGACGTCGCATATTGTTTTGAGGCCGATGAACGACCACCAACAAATCATGACCATAGTTGATATCTGGTGCTTCCAAATGCTCTATAGGCGGGCAGGCTATGAAAAAAACTAAACATGGTGTAAAACGTCTTGAGTGTTCATTGAGCTTTACGCGAACGAGCATCCGAAATTTTACCGCTGGATGGCTATTTAGGAAACATTATATATGAGATCAAAGAATATCTCTAACGTAACGCTGGTTACTTATTCACGTATCACAATCAGAATTGACTTGATACCATAGGCTATGACCTTCCCAGACGCCAGTTGTGCGGGTAGAGTTTCCTACGATATAGTGCATGAAATTGTATCGTTCAACAGGACGTCTCCTTCCCGTATGGAATTGCCATGTCCCCAAAATGAACCGGGACTCATCACTGAACACAACGTCTTGCAAATATGGGGAACTTCTTGCCCTGTCATTATCCTCTCTTGGACTCTCTCAAACGCGCTTAACTGTGTGAAATGTCTACTTACACGTCTACCTGTGATTGTCTACTTACCTGTAATTGTCGAAATGTCTACTTACACGTCTACCTATTTGAATATACCTACCTATTTAAATATTATATAAACCTAGAGCAGTAATGTGATCGTTACGTTTCTGAAATTTCCACTACGCACCAGTTTATATAAGATCTACTTCCAGATTACAGCGTGAAAGTCAAATTGTGTGATCATGTACATTGGCACCAAACTAGGATTATTTTTATATCGGACATCATTCAACTATGATTCGCGATCGTAGTTTGCTTCTCTCTTTGTGCGCTATTTTTAAGGTTTCTGTGTATTTTTACACTACTTATCTAAAGATGTAGTTCCGAAACTTACGAAATGTTATTCCGAATAGATTATATGCTGGATAATCTGTTGCAACTAGTCGAAAGAATTTGTTACAATGTAACAGCTACAGCATTCGAATTATTGATCCTTAGAATGAATTAGATCCTTGCAATTCATAGAATGTACTAATTCTTACATTTAATGGAATAAAAGAGAAGTTGTATTTTTATTCAATTCAATGTAGAGCAGTAACATCCATAAACGAATATTAACAAATTTGCAAACTGTTAAATTAATCGTTCTTAATGCAAATATACGAGTTTGATATAATGTTTAGATTTTGATGCACAATCTCAGCAACGTGTCTTAAAGTTTCGCTTTCTAAAGCTGCTATTACATAGAAATATTTTGCTAATTTCCTACTTACTCTAAATATCACTAACTATGATTCCATCAAAGTGAATAACTTTTCTACATTATTCCACCTATCTTGCTATTTTTTAACCTTAAACGAAAAAATATTAAAAGGACATGAAAAATCATTATTCAAATTCCTCGATTCAAAATATTCATACATTTTAACTAGCTCTTTATCTCTCTTAAGTGGCATTTTCTAAATAAAGTACACAGGCAAATACAATTTAAAAAATAAAAGTTCTTATTAAGAACGTGTAAGCTGATATTTTGTGATTCGGTATCCAACAAATTACTCTGTTTAAATGACAGTCGATAACAACGACACAAGAGCCAGATCTGGCTATGCATTCCAAAAAAGATGTAACTGTGTCCTGGACATGAGGAAAACAAAAAAAAAATAATAATAACATTAATTGACAAGAATTAGGTTCCAAACTAGAAGTGGATCATTACTTATGAAAGAAATGTTTCACTTAAGTTCACCAAACTCAGTAAAAACCAACGGAAATGATAAAAAGAATAACATTTCTAGGGCGTATTGGGGTCATGATTCATGTAGTTACATAAAGCAATCCCTTGAGTTTCTATGAGAAAACGCTGGACACTACAATTCTTCTCCAATAGAATTCTTTAAAAGCTTAAGAAGCTTCAAAGAAAATTTTTGTAAAGCTTGAAAACTCATTAAGGCTCCCGTCTACCCGCCATTTTGATTTTACGGATGTAATGTTAATCCTATGGAATTACGACTTTAATTCCCACACCTTTACTATTTGATGTATTCGAATGCAATAAAATGCATTTGAATGAGAAAAAAATAATGAATGCTTCTGTGGAATTACTTTTTTCCTCCGATTTTTAAAGATATTTTAAAATATTTTTCAAAGACCAGAAAACAAGTAAACGAATCATTAAAATAGGGCTAAAAATATTTTTAAGAATTGGAGGGGAAAAGTAATTCCACAGAAGCATTTATTATTTTTTGCTCTTTCAGATGCACTTTACTGTATTCAAATAGATAAAATAATAAAAATGTGAGAATTAAAGTAAAAATTTCATATGATTAATATTACGTCACGAAACCAAAATGGTGGGTAGACGGGAGCTTAAGCGAAACATTACTTCTTGCATTCATCGTCTAACATTTAGCGGAGTTGAAAAGCCAAAAAGCAAGCTTTCAGAAAATATACTGCTGTTTGTAGAAAATGCAACACCATGAAAGAATCATCAGAATCAAATGAAATTTAATGCAGAAACGACTTGTACTGATACAAATAAATGATGAAATTTTCAAAACAAAAGAAACAAATTAAGCGTCCGAAATCAGTATTTGGTGCAGCCACCATGCGCTGCAATAAGTGCTGCTATACGACGTGGCATGGAGTCAAACAGATGTTGAATATCTGCTTGAGGAAGAGAATTCCATATCGCTTGTATGCGCAACCAAAGTTCGTCTTTGGAAACTGCAGGACGCGGATCACGAGCGAGACGCCGACCAACCATATCCCACACGTGCTCAATAGGCGACATATCCGGTGAATAAGCAGGCCAAGGAAGAAGTTGCATGCGTTGTGCTGAACAGAAGTCTCGAACAGTCCGCGCAACATGTGGGCGTGCATTATCCTGCTGAAAGATAGCTCCAGGGATGCCTTGAAGGAAAGGAACGACTTCGGGCTGTAGCACTTCACGGACGTACCTGTTGCTATTCAGATTACCCTCAATTCGTATCAAATTGGATCGTCCATGATACGAAATCGCACCCCAGACCATAACTCCGGGTGTTCGACCACTATGTCGTTCAATAATACACTCAGGAAGGCAGCGTTGACCGGCATAACGTCTAACACGAACACGGCCATCATGGGTCCACAAATTGAAGCGTGATTCATCTGAAAAGACAACTTGGTGCCAATCAGCTCGCCTGTCTCTGTGCTCAAGAGCCCACTGCCGACGCAGCCGTCGATGATTCGCCGTGAGGGGAATCCTGTATAAAGGCACCCTTGCACGCAATCCACGGCGCAGCAGACGACGACGAATTGACGAAGCCGACAATTGTACACATGTAGCAGTAGACCAACGTGCTGCCAGCTGCCTGGAGGAAGCTGTGCGATCATTCACCGCCATGCGGAGCAGGTGTCGATCATCGCGCTCTGACGTCACCTTCTGTCGTCCAGTGCCTGTTTTTCGAGTTGTTCGGTGCTCGTCGGTCCACTGCTTCAAACTCGCATCACTGTGGAACTGTTCCGCTGCATACGAGCTGCTATTGCGCGATAGGAAAATCCTCCTTCTCGAAGGCCGATTATCCTCCCTCGTTCAAACTCCGTAAGTTGCTTGAATTTCTTATTCTTCCGTCGTGGAGGCATACTCAGGTCTCACTAAACGTTTGCCACTAACAAATAATCATAGACTTTTTTCAACGTCCCGCTACAGCACTTTATTTATACGCTTTCAGCATCAATTCAGAGGGCGCTGCGCGCGCCGCGCACGCGCGATGGCTCTGAAACTTTATTAATTTGCATAATATCCTATAATTGACATTTGCTGCGAATTTCATTTGATTCTGATGATTCCTTCATGGTGTTGCATTTTCTACAAACAGCAGTTTACATAAGCGTAAGATCATACAGTAGTAATTCGAACTATAAATAGAGACCACATTAATATGTAAATTACTAGCTTTTGGATGTAAAATATACAATGATATATATGACAAGAGAGTAATATTATCTAATATCTGTGAAAGGTATTTATCTTTTGATGTGTTTAAATACATTATAAACTAACAAGATTTAAAACATAAGTAAGTTATATAAGTTTTGCAATGATGTAATTAAATTATTCTAAACAGATAAATCATCCATAAATTTGCAAAGATATATTACATGACCGGCTTCACTTTAATGGAGTACAATGTGTTTATTTGTATACAAATGTTCTTCAGTAAATGACATCATGTACTCATTAATTATTGAAAAATGTAGTTGATTATTATAAGATTTTACTATTGAAATAAATACGTTACAGTATAAAAATATAAGATTTCTCATTTTCTAAAACATGCAACATGTACTTTCAATTTTTAAAATGAAATCAAACATGAAATTAAGCAATTGAAACGATATTTCATATTTCCTCATTTTACAACCACATGCGTGCAAAGCAATAATTCTTTTTGGTACACAGAATGATATAGCTGGCGTGTAATCGACCTTTGAATATTAAATTCGCCAAGCAATATTAGTTGTATGCATACATATACATATATCTCTGATATCGCATTCTCTTTCAGAAAAACGTCCAAATACCACTACCTTACGAGTATTAAATAGCAAAATGAAATATGATACAAACTCAATACATAAAATGCCTTCTTTACGATTCTCTAACTCATTTATTTTAGCAGTAACAGGAGCGGAAGAAAAAAGTACCTCATCATCTTGCACGGAGGCATTAATTTTATGTCTTTTGCCAGGAAACAACATCACATTGCTCATTGCTTTTTCAAAAAACATATCTTTTCTCACGTTCTATGAGAACATAGTTGCGGGAGAAGAAATTCATCTTAAAAAAATGCCCCTAGCATTGCTTAATGATACTGTATCTATCGAAGATATTGTATTTTATATGCTGCGGAGAGAAAGCGAAAGTATAAAATAGAATAAAGAAATCGACTCTTTGGATAGATAAATAGGGTTTATTTTATTTTAGTATTCTTTATTATTCCTTTTGAATTTTTTTCCTCGCCCATCAGCTTTCCAACTGTTTCTGAACACTTATTGCCTTACGTGAAATGTGAAGTTCTGAATATAAATATTTTTGCTACCCCTGCCAACGGCTTTCGCTTAACGCTTTTCCACTTGATTTTTCTTCGGGGAATAAGGCTCTGAGGTAATGCATTCCGGAAAGAAGTTAAGAATCATAATGCGCAATATAAGATCGAACAAAATTTCGAAATAGTGGGGAACGAAAGGATAATAAAATATCAAATTTATTTTCTTCGCTTAAAGATTCTCTACTTAATTTAAAGAAAATATTCTCTTATTTGTACTTCTGTATCAATATCAACTACAGAGTTATTTTAAGCTATTTTTTTTCTCAATTAAAAATATTCATTTCGCTTTAATAAATGGCTATACATAAAATATATTTTGAAGTTTAACACACACTTTCAACTGGACTATTCAATCCTAAATATTTGAAAATTTTCTAAACTATTTCAATTCTTGTAAATTTTGTTTATCCTCATTTTAGTTCAATTTAACTCTATTTCTATAAGTTAAATATTTTTATTTAAAGATAGGGAAACTGTTGTAAGAATTTAATATGATTTATTTTGAGATCTTAAAAATAAATATATTAGTGTTTAAGTCAACAAATTAAATGTCTGTAGTACAATTTGGATACCAAAACTAAAATTCTATGGAATTATTAATTTTTATGTT
>BMAW01011069.1:67350-94823 GCA_019974015.1 Nephila pilipes | reverse complement strand
ACACACACACATATATATATATATTTATACACACACACACACACACATATATATATATATATACAAACACACACACACACATACATATATATAGAGAGAGAGAGAGAAAGAGAGAAAATTAAAAAGGGTTAATAAAACCCATTTTAATGACTTTCTAAACAGAAGTCCTTAAATTTAATTAGAATAAAATTGCCCCAAAAAATTATTTGATCAAATTCAAATATAATTTATCTTCTTGAATAGCTTCAATATTAAGAAAACCTTCCAGAAAACAAAATCATCCGTCTTGGTACAAAACTTACTTAGAATCTGATAAATAATTTAAAACTTTACTTTAAAACGGTTTTAGAATATTGTGTTCTGTATTTACTGAAGTAAAAATGATACATGTTTTCTTTTAATTTCCTTTACTTATGAAATGTTTCAATTATTTATTATTAAAATTTGGTATCGAATTTCAAGAAAAAGCTGCTTGATTAACTAGGTTTCATAATTATCTTTAAAATTTCTTAAATTTGTAAAGCTTTATTCATTTTTTTGAAGTTCTTCTTAAAACCTATTTGCAAATTATTATTACGGTTTTCTTAAAATATTCAATATGGTACAATTACTTATTTCTTTGAATTAAAATTCGAAAACATACACTTTTTAATACAGATATATAAATTGAAAACAAAAATGTAAAACACATTAGTACATTAAACAATGCTTCAAATATCAAAGCATAACAATAAATTCATATAATTATAAAAAAGTGTTTTACACGTACAGAAAAGAATCTAAATAATTATTAATTATTTAATCTTAAAAGTAAACTTATTTTTAAAAAAAAATTAAAAAAAGAAAGACATTAGTTACAAACATTAACAACAAGATATACGTAGAAAAAGCAGCAAAATGAGTAAAATGAAATTAAAGCTGTTTAATACTGCTATTGATTTGCATAGAGATTCTCTATTTCGTTCATCATTAAACATGTTTTAGTAATGAAACATTTGCAATCAGTAATAGCACTCTAAAACAAAAGGCGAAGTGCAATATAACCAAGCAAGCAAAAAATGAGGAAACAAAAGAAAACTCTCTAAACACTCTAATTTAAATCAAAATGCAATGAAAACTGAAATAAAAATACAAAATACTCTGGTACAAAAAATACATGTACAATTAAAGCTAAGGAACAAAACAAGAAAAGAAAACTTACACATCTATAAACAGAATTAATGTCGCATTTTTAGTCCAAGACTACGTTGCTTCTAAGCACTTAAATCATTAAACGTAACAGCGGTATCACTCTCTATGAATCAGAATTAGAATTAATTAAAAAAAAAGTCTTTTTATATACGTATAAACTTTTATAACTAAATTATTACACATTTTTATGTAATCTTATTATTATTCTTATATTTAGTATTGTGTAATTGATATTTATAAGACATATAATAACTTGCAACTGACATAATTTTTCTGTGACGTTATTATCTTGTAAAGAGTTGTACTTAATAAAAATTGTATAACGTTTATATTTCATTTTAATTAAACGATTTACGAAAGCTTTGTTAGTATCTCCTTATAATCTTATCTTGAGTCAAGGCAGAATGTGCTTTATTCTTCTTCAATCTCAAAGGAGCTACTAATCTAAACTAAAATCTGACTACCTTTTACTACCCTGGAGCTTCGAAAAAGAAAAGCAAGACGTAACTATGTAAAATGGAATTCAGTTTCTTTGAAACTTCTTCATTCTTCTCTAACAAAGCCATTTAGTCTCAAAGGCAACTTAATTTCCTGCCTTTTCTGAAGAAACACAAAACTATCTCGCTTTCTCATTTATATGTTATTTATTTATATGTATATTTATATGGAAAAGGAAGAAAGAGAGATTTAGATAGAAAAAGAAAGTAACATAAATCTATTTAAATACGTTCCACAAACATGAGTATAAAAGGAATTTTTAGGCAGCTTTAAATCTGAATAGTAAAGAAAAATATTTTTATTATATATGATAGGAAAGAAATGTCAGGAATCTTACAATTCATAATGTTTACATCACTAATGGTATATGTGAACACGTATAAAGTAAGATATATTTCACGTAAAACCTGAAATATTTATTTTTTCTCCTGATAAAAATAATAGGAAATGTGTAAAAAAAACCTTCAACTGTTTTTAATTAGAATGAATTATTGATGAAATTTTCATGTTTGTACTTAAATAGTTTCATAAGCGTGAAACAGTCGAGTATCATAAACCATTTTCAAGCAAAATAAAAATATTTTTTTTTATTTTTGTTTGATAGGAAATATTTTAGCCCTCTACGGAGATATCCATTACTGAGATTGATTTTCTAAGTCATTATAGTATTACGTAACGTGTAGTCAAATGGAAAAAAGCGAAACATAGAAGATATCTGAAAAAAAACAAAAAAAAAAACCCAATTTCATGCAAAAAAAAATATCATTTCTTATTCAAATAAGGATTAATCATAGAATAAAGCTAAAGGAACATTAGTTTGAAAAGAAATGGTTTTGTAATTTTACTTATTTGTAAATAAACATTTTTTTTTAAATAACAGTTTTATTTTACTTTATTTTAATTCTCTATGAAACACTTGATAATGGTTTAAATATTGTAATCGAAATTCAATTTCAAATACATAAGCAATGTTTACCAGTTACATACTGAACTAAATAATACATTCAAGTAAAGCATAGTGACAAATCATAAGTTAGAATTTTATACTGTACCTAAATAATAAACTTTTATACACACACATACATTGACTCAAGCACGTGTGTGTATGTGTTTCTGTATTACAAAATATTCTGAATAATATTAGCTTGCTTTGAAAGTTAATATAATTTAAGAAATTCAGCTCTTCCATGGAAACAATCTTAGTAAGTCAATAAATGTCATGTATTGAAGAATATGTAAATGAATGACTCTCTTATATCCATGAAGTAAAGACTTGTTTTTTTTTACCTTTTTGCATGTTTATATACTTGGAGATTTCAAATATTAATTTATCTACATATGTCAATTTAAGACTAATTTTTTAAAAACAATACATTATTTATTTATTTCACCTTAATAATAAATTTTAAACTTGAATAAAAACTAATACTTAAATAATTCTTTTATAAGTATACAAATGAGACTAATTCACAAACTGTATAGTTGTTATTCAGAAACTTGTTTTCTTTAAATTATTTCTAGTTTATAAGATATTAAAGTGTTTTTCATTAAATGCCTTCTAACCTAGATAGAACTAATATCGAGATTAAAATTTTATAAAGATTTTATTTCAAAATGTTAATAAAACTTAAAAAATATAAGAAATTAAAGAAGTCTTTTCAGGAAACATACTTATGTAATGGATTGAATCACGTTTGCTTGAAATAAATATACGTTGTAATGGAAACATTTTGCGGCCCAGTTTTAATTTGAAACATTTTTACTGATGTCGTAAAATAATATATAACATTAATTATTAAAATCTTTGAATCTTACAGCTATCTAACAAATTCTACATTATATTTACTTACACAGAATTTTATATTAAATCAAGAATCCTTTTTGATTCCAAAAAAAATTTAGTACAGAAATAAACATCCCAGTGTGTTTATT
The DNA here is from genome assembly GCA_019974015.1 of Nephila pilipes. Lineage (NCBI taxonomy): Eukaryota > Metazoa > Arthropoda > Arachnida > Araneae > Nephilidae > Nephila > Nephila pilipes. The sequence goes on along the minus strand of BMAW01011069.1, from coordinate 91,202 downwards.
GATCCGGTTCTTTTTTTGAGCAACTGATACATAGTTGAAGCATTTAGCATAATTACTCATAAGAATCATTATTATAAAAAAAATCAATTTATCCAAAAGAATAATCATAACAGAAAATAGATTAAATATTAAAACAATGTTTTAATTGTATAGAAACTATTATTTTGATTTTGCGGGGAACAAACATTTTCCTAATTCAATGGCATTTTAGTAACTTTAATTTATTTCTTCCTATTTCACTCGAAATTAGCTAATAATTCGTGCTTAGCTAGTAATGCATGCCAAAAGTTATCTTTTAATATGATACATACTATGAGGCAAATAATTCAAGTTTCTCATAATGGTAATTATAAAATTGAAAATTGTTTGAAATGTTATCTGGGAATTAAATTCAAATTCATTTAGAATGAACGGAATTTGATAAAACTTTAATAAACTTAATAAGAAAAAAAGGTATGTTTCATAAATTTTAGATTTTCTGAAACATTTCCTTAACTTTCAATATTTCTTTAAATGAATAATTTCAAATAATGCAATGATGCACTTTAAATCTATCAAGGTCTCAAGTCCACCTTTTGGTGTGGTGTGGATGTATAGAAAGGAAGATTCCTGCTTATTTGTCACACAAATTATTTGACTGAGTTTCAAAATTACGATATCCATATAAAACGGTCCTCGTGTTGCTTTTTCATTTGCGATATTGATGAATGAACACTCACAATAATAATGTATGTATTATTCTCTGCCGATGATTTCATTTTATAATCTGAAATCCTTATTAGATTAAAAAAATTCATTTTAATAGCATTATGAATGAATAAAAAGTCAGGAAAATGACGAGTACTGTAAGTATTTTTCATAATATTTTTTAGTTACATTAAAAAACACTAAATCATTTTTAATAATATTTTTTGTATCTATATTCCTTTACAAATCAATCGGAATAGTTTTAAAAATATAACAAAATTGTAACTAACGATCAAATCCATATTTGCTGCTATTTGTCACTCCTTATTAAATTTTATTTAAAAATTAAATTTACATTACAGTTTATGTAAATTAAATTTTATTTAAAAATTAAATTTACATTACAGTTTTTGTAAATTATATTTTATTTAAAAATTAAATTTACATTACAGTTTATGTAAATTTAAATTTTATTTAAAAATTAAATTTACATTACAATTTATCTAAATAAATAAAAAATCAGTTGTGATTTGGCACTTTTTCTTAATGCAACACATGCATAATTTTAAATAATGCGTGAAACATATTGTGAAAAAAAAAATTATAAAATAAAGTTTGAGATCATTAAAAAAAATAACATGCATTAAATCAAATTTTTACTAAATCCATTTTATGATGTACGAAATTTTAATGTTCGTAATAAATATTTTATTTCGATTGAAAATTAGGCTTGTGGACACGTTCATAGGTAATATTTTTCAGGTTATTCATATCAACATTGGTTTAATTCATTTTTTTTTAACATTGTTCAAAGAGTTATTAATAGAAAACAGTCGATTCTGCTTTAACGAATTGGAGATTTTAACTTTTATATTTGCAAATAATCCATTAAAATTGCGATTACCCTTTTATTATTGTTACTTCACACATTCCGAATCTTTTTAAACTCCATATCATACATTTATTAAAATTATAATACCCACTGATTATTGATAGCTTTATTTTCCCTTACAATATTCAGTCATCAAATACGCTGTCAAGGGAAGCAGAAGATAGATGGTCTAAGAACCTTTTTTTAATTCAAGGTATAAATATTTTAATTCTGCTGACAATCTAACTTCTCTATGGTTACTTTGTCAGGAGCATCTGACTATCTTTTCAAATAATACAATAAGCAATGATTCAGGATATTAATTTAAATTGCTTACTGATTCACTACAGTACGGTTCAATAGAATTACTCTAATTTATTATTTTTTTTATTCTGAACACTTACAAATACCCGTTCACCACAAAGTATCACACGGGGCTTACAAAAGTAAGTTTGAAAACACATTAATAAGGTGAAATAACAAAGGTAAAATTTAAGAGTAAAAAGGATTACAATTATTTATAAAGGATTTGCATTGAATTCTCAAAATTAACCAAAAGCATTTTTTTTTTGGATACACGCTGTTGAAATTGAGGGATAAGGTGAATCCTGAATCTTTTTTCTGTCTTTTTAAATCTATGTGATTGCTCCCTACGTTACGAATGTCTAGTTCGGATGTCTCAGTTTAATTCTCAATACCAAATAATTATTAACCAACTTCAATATTAAATATTTTCATTACATTTAAACATTTTAATTTCAATTTATATGAATTACGTTTCACTTTATTACAAGTGAAGGATTTTTAATTTAAACACAATCAGAAAGAAACGTAAGGAGTTAGTCTAACAGAAAATTGCCAAAGAACCCAACATCACAAAGTTATAACTTTGTTTACAGTAATCACATCCTATTTGGAACAATATAATAAATATATGAAACTTCATTTTATTATTTTCTAAGTAAAGTAATATTAATGCATTTGAATCGAACAGAAATTTTACATTCCACAAACTTGTAAACAAGGTCCTTTAAGTTCATTGAGTGTAAAATACTTTGATATAAGAATACAATTTATTCCGGTGTCCTAATATTTTGCCTTATTAGAACCACACAATATTTGTTTTTTTTTAATTTCATTACTTTATTTATATTTGAATGATTTTATATTCATTCTTAAAAAAAAAATACCTAGCATTATGACATATTATGCAACAAAAAATTCCGGAGTGGAGCACAAATTAAAATATTTCACTTGTAACACATTACTTCTCAAATTCAATCTTTAGTATCAAATCGGAATTCAAAGTTTCTGCGTAATAAGTATGTTAAAAATACTTAATTACGTATAGTTTATTAAAACAGTTTTAATAAAGTTCAAGTTTCTAATACTTTCATTAACTAGTTATATATCGCTAAAAATGAATTATCTGCTCTCACATGAAAATAACTAAGCATAAGCTCTATTTTAAACTATATATTTTTTTCATCAAACCATTAATGTAATGATAAAGTAAGTAAGCAAAATATATTTGAAAAAATAACTGCTATTTTAAGGAAATGTGTAACTCCCCTCTGAAGAAATGAAGATAATTATTAAAAAAAGCCAAATAAAATAAGCAAATAAAATGATTCATTAATTCTCTTGCGACTTAAATCCTCTTCTCTCTGAAATAAAATACTTTTTCCCTTAACACTGTAAGAACATTTCTTGTTAGGTGAGTCTGAATGAATTTATAAATTGTCAGCGAATAATAAGACATAAAAATGCTGTCCCATTAACTTGTGGCACTGTTTACAAGGAACGAAAAACGAGAAGAACTCATATATGTCTGGCATTAGGGAGTTCTTCAACTTAGAGTCATCAAGTCCCGCAATGTAAATTGCTTGGAAAAAAACATAAAAAAAGAAATCTCATTGCCGCTCTCCATGTTCCACTTCATCACATTTTCTTTTTTTTTTCTTACTTTTTTCATGAAACTGATTTTATGCTTTTACTTACTTTTATTCATTTCTATCCGTCAAACGTTTTCTACTTAATTTCCTTTCATGCAATTTGAATGTTTTTGTGACATTTTTTTTATGAAGTTAAATCCTGTCAAAAGTTTTTTTTCCGTTTCCTATCCACTTTATATTTTTTCCGGAAATGTACAGTAAGTAAAACAAAAGGATCACAGTTGGTTCTGTCTTTTACATAAGCTGGAATCTGTGTTTCCCATGTTTTAAAAAAAACTTTGTTTTCTACTGTTTTATTTGTTTTTTGCATTCTTTCAGTCAGAAAGAAAATTGCTTTGGCTTGTTTAGCATAATACTTTTAATGTTTTTGGAGAGAATTTCTTTATAAAATAATTTTGAGATGAACTTATTGAATTCGAGAACAAAAAAAGTTGATAATCTTTGAATATTCATAAGGCCCTACGAAATTAAGAATTTTATATTTATATTTTTTTAAAAAATTTCTAGAAAAACAAAGTAACAATAAAAAGTATCATTCATTCATAGATTTTAGACTCAGATTTTGTTTCTGAAATTGAATTTATCTAAGCAGAGAGTGTTACCTTTTAAAATATTAGTAGATATTTTTTAAAGATTGGAGCAGCCTCAAAACCTTTGATAGTTTATGCGTTTTTAAATTCTTTATTATTTTTATTTCTGTACTGCAGATAGTTTTATTTTATGCCATCAAATATAAATATATGGATCATTTTCAATCCATTGATTTCAAATATAATAGAGTTTTAATACAGTAAAGTGGTTCATCGTGCTCTAAATGTTGCTTAAAACTGAATTAATACAATTAAGTTCAAATAATGTAATAAAATTATTGAGCCATTGAAAACATGATATCATTGCAACGTTTTTTTAGTAACATAAGAGTGTATTATTTTAACTTTAACAAGTTTTATCCAAAATAATTTTCAAAGAAAGGCAAGGAATGAAAAGAGAAAATCTGACAAATGCTTCAATTTTAAGACATTATTAATAGATTTATGAAGATTGCTAGATGTTTTATTAAATCTTTCGCCAATCTTATACCTCGAATTCGAAAGCTCTCAATTGAAGCAGTGATGCCTCCATTCGGTGCTGGGAGAATTCGAGTTAATATTTCAACAGAGAGAAAAATCATATGTGACAATCATTATAAAAAAAAAACAAAGTGAATATAAGAAATAATATAAATATCCTTTAAGAAATAAAATAATTTGAAATAACACATTTTTAAAACTAAATAAACAATGACAGAGAAATAAAATTTAAGCTCAGAAGTAAGCCAAATAATTTAAGAGGCGCTTCTTTCTCACTCAATCTATTAATTAATTTCGTCTGAATTTACCGAAAGGATTTTAACTGTCTCAAATTAAAAGTAATTTCATATTTAGTAATATCTAAGTAGATTTTTGAATTAAATAGTTGATTTGCACAGAAACTACTTAAATTTTGTTCAATAAAATAAGAATATTGCATCTTTTTTCCTAGTTCTTTTTTTTCAGCTAAAGTATTTCATTAGCTGGTATGTCGTTTCTATTATATGTAATAATGATTACTAATGACGCTTATTTAGAGTTTGGTCTTATGATAACAGAAATTATTAGTGAAGAGGTTCCACAATGCGTAGTGTGTACAGATTGTAAGTTTCCCAGCAAATTGAAGCACCTTTTAGAAACTAATTACCACTGCATCATTGGAAAATGTCGTAATTTCATTGCCATGATATTGAAAGAGCTTAAATATATATTCCTTGAATATATTTTCTAGGAATATATATTTATATTCCTAAAAATAGAAAGGACCACTTAACTGTATTAAAACTCTATTATGTAGCGAAGCAATATATTTTCCTAGATTGCATTAATACCAAACAGTGATTTGCTAGCATATTACAATGTAGTTTACAGAAACGTGAAATGTAAGTTGTATCATACCATAGCACAAGCATTCTACTAGCTGCTGCAGATATGGCGAACATCTTGGTTGGCGAGTCTCCAGGGGAAACTACTTTCAAGAATGCCTTTGTCCTACAGTTAATCGCACGGTACGACATGAGGCGCAGGCCATCAATGATCAATTATTGAAAAAGTCAAAGGAATGGAATTTGGATTGCAGCTAAATGAAGCTAGTATTAGCAATAAAGTACTCATCTTATATGCTTTGTACGATTCATAGATCATAATAATACTTTCAAAGAACACTTTTATAAAAGTATCAATACAGAAGCAAAAGCCCTAGACGCATTTTAGATCCTTGATATATTTTATCTGAAAATAATCTAAATTGGTGTAAGAGTATTGGTGTTTTTATTGATGGACTTCGTTTCATGTCTGACTGCTATAGAGGATAATAGACTCTTATTTGATCGAACCCCCATATGCACATTAGACTTATTGTATTATTCAGAGAAGTACTTAGGCCAAAGCTTCTGAATCATTTTCAGAACCAGGTATTACAAATTATAGATAATGTAGTAAATTCTATAAGAACTCATAAACTCAGAAGAAGTACTAAATGGATCTCGACATTAAAGGCAAGAATTTTCAGTAGACTCTCTGCGAGGATATGGGAGCCGAACACTCTTCTTTGATGTTTTGTAGCAGTGCACGATACTATTTTGTAATAATGTTTATTTTATACCTTTGGATTTAGGCAAGAAATTTTTATTTTCCTTAATGGAGAAGAAGTAAATTATATAGAATAATTTACTAATGGGAATAGATAAAATAAAACTAACATATTTAAGCAAGGAACATTTTTGAAAGATGAGTTTCCAAAATCACTTTCTCTGTAGATAAAAACATGCACCTTTTGAAGAAAATGGAAAAACTTTTAGCTTTTTTTTTAAAAAAAATAACTTTATGGTGAAGAAAACTGAATGAAGCTGCCGACCAGAATCAATTTTTAATACTGCATTAGTTTTTAAATTCGAATTAATTTGATATCTTTAAAAACATAAAAAGTTTTTAGAGGGCACTTATCACAGCTAATTATATGTCTTGAGGAATATTTTGAAAAAGAAAATTTCTGTAAGTTTGAATGGATGCAAGATCCAATTAGCACTAGTACTCCATCTGAATTCATTTCTACTGAAGAAGAAAATCTTATTGACTTGTTTTGCAACAAGGATTTGAAAGCGAAATATTTTCAATAAAATAGGAGTATTTCCTTCTAAGAAATAAAGCTAAGTTGATTTTAATCCCACTTTTGATAACGTATTAGTGTAAAACTGGGTGTTCACTGGACAAAAGAGCAAGCATTGGTCAAAATTCTATGTGAAGAAAAGTGAAATTGGTATAAATTTCATAATTTGAGAAAATATGCAGTGATTTGCAAGCTAATCCAAACCACTAATTACTAATTCAATTTTAATGAAGGAAACAAAAAAAATAATTAAAAGATTTGCTCATTACAATATATATATATATATATATATAAATTTAATTGAATATATTGCGCTAATAAATACAAGGAAAATGAAATTATTTTAAATGAAACATCACATTTATTTTATATTATCAGGAAGAAATATTACTTATATAATATAGGAATTGCATTCATTTCTTGGTAATAAAATTGCTCATAACTTCTTCTGTAAGTCCTTTTATTTATAAAATATTTAATACAATGGAATGGGAACAATAATTATAAGACAAAATGACGATATGGAACAGAAAAAAAGCTAGTTATCTCATTTAATGTGGACTGGGTGATTTGTCTTTTTTTTTTCTCCTTTCTTTTTCAGTTATTAAAGCAAAGCGAACCATGAATGTCTCACCGTCTGGGTAGATTTAGGAAAGTTCTATTTTTTCTTTACTAAATGTGCGGATAAATCATAGTTGGATACATGACAGTCATTCTGTTTCTCTGGTTTAATAAAATAATGTTTCTGGATCTTTTCCTCCTTTGTGATTTTCTAGAACATCTGACTTTAATGATACAGGTCATACTTTAACATTTACGTCTAACTATATATATTTTTAAGTATTTAATATTTGTACGCATTACGTATAATTAGTGCATATCTATTTAATTTGTAAGTTTAACTTAATGTGATTAATGATCCCCTGATCAGTAATAAATTGAAATAATATTAAACTAGTATTTCTTAAAGTGAATTGTGTTTTATAATGTTTTGCGTTACTCAAGACATATTCCACTTCCATATATATTTTATTTTGATATAATGAAAAATATTTTTAGTGCTTAGCTTTATTTTTACGTCGAAGTTTCAATATTCAGTATTATCCTTAAGACATATTTTGAATACAAACATTGCATTCAATTAATTTTGGTTAACAAATTTATATATATATAATATATTTCTTCTATCAGCTCATAATTTTCATTTTAAAAGACATATTTTTATCCAAGAATATAGTATTGATGAACAGAATAAAGCCTTAAATGAGAATAATATTTGTATACCTTTATTTCATTTCAACTATCCATATTTAACGAAATCAATATAGCATGTCAAAACATTTTATTTGTCATGCATATTCATAAGATGCTTGTGTAAAGTTAAATTTATTTATGTCATAAAATTGACAAACCAAAATTTTTCCTTTTAAAAGGGAACATAAACTTTATTTTTAACAATGACATAAGATTGTATTTTATTGAACTACCACTTATTCTAAAGAAACAAAATTAATTTATTTTTAAATAAATATGCAGCAATTTATATTTAAGGTACGTGCTTGCCCAAAAATCACCGTTTTCGTGAAATTTTCGAAAGTTTCTTTGTTGATTTTCTTAAAGCCCACATATTAATAATTTCAAAAAGGATTTGCAATTGTTTTAGGGTGATTAGGTAATGCATTAATGTGAGTATATAATTTTAATTAACATTAAAATCTATATTTGCATTTTCTAGAAAAGTGCGATTTTAATTTTTTTTTTTATTATGAAAAATATTTTTATTTAAAAAGTATTTTTGTATATTCAAGCGAAACTTTACCACAATATTTTGCACTTTTTAGGTATGTTGTGAACCTCATATATAGCTTATAAGTTCATAGCTATTTATTTTGGAGTTATTTTTCTTTATAGAAAGTTATATATTTTTTTTGTAAAATCATGTTGTGTTTAATAAGATTTGGTATAACTCAGAAAGTTTATGAGATAACTGAAGTTTTTCTGCTTCACAACACATAAATATGCAAATTAAATATATTGTTCAAGCAAAAAGTGAAATATATCAATTTTTATTTATTATGAACTATAGTGTAAATGCCAATTTTTATTCATTTTTAAACAAATATGGAGAAAGATCATTAAAATAACTTTTTATTTAAAATTCTATACACCATTATAAATTAAAACATAAGTATTTCACAAAAACTTCCTTTTGTTTGAAAAAAAATGCTCCAAAGGTTAGCACAAACCTTAAAATTGTAATATAAATACTTTCAAAAGGTTATATTACAGATATATGCTGTTTCAATTATTTCAATATTAAAAAAATACTAAGTAATACAAATGGATAAATGTTGGACTTAGGCTGTGCAAAAACATGATACAATTTTTGATAAACTCATTCAGTGTAATGATGATTATTTCTTTTATTTTACACAAAATTAATGTGCTCAGAATCGTAAAATATTATATAAACAAATGAGATAATTCACTCAAAGCCATCGTCTCGTAATGTCTCTACTTTTTCTCACCCTGCTGTAAGTGACCTCTCCTGCGACTAATTTACACGCCAATATCTAGAATGGTCTATTTGGAACACTACCACTCTTTTATGGTTTAGTACTCTTTTCCAATGGTCTCATCTCTGCAGCAGCGCATAATATGACAAAAATAAATAGGAGAAATCTCGTTCTCATATAATTAATGAAAGTTGATCTTCTATTATTTAAGTATTTTATTTTATACTATTTCCTAAAGTAGCAGAAATTATAAATCTAAGGGTATTTGAAACAACAGATAGAACACATGGTATTGTGGTTATCCATCATTTTCATGAGATAATTTATATTTTCAAGATCTTTCATTTCTCCAGACCGATGAACATCATAAACTATAAGAAAATTAAGCTAATAGTGATAAGATATCAAGTTTCCGTTGCATTATAATTAATATTTTACCCAGAGAATTGAGCATTTTAGAAGCGATGAAGACGCCTCCACAATGTGAGTAATTGATGAATTTTACGCTTGCAGATCTAATCTAATCAGATTAAGATTGGTCGTCAAATATTTTATTGCAGAACATATTGGTTAAATATATATCCACAAAATGCACATTTTATTAAATACTATATACATGTACAGAAATGAAACTTAGGTCTCTTAATCATAAATATATTATTTATTAAATCAAACTTTAATATAAATACATGCATGTAGCTAACTGAAATCGATTATTTATTTTTTATTCAAATATCCATTTCAAAATACTCTTGGTTGAGGTACCCTAATGGTTTTGGTCGCTAACTCATAGGCAGCAATGTTTTGTTAAGTTTAAGATTTGAGTAGTAATACCACTTAAGTGACTATTGTTCGAAAGTATTAGTATTCTCATTTGCAAGGTAACCATACCATGGATTTACAATTTGCAAAAGAAAACTTATACTACGAATAAGTAGAATTAAACACATGAAAAATGAATAAATCAAATGGTCCATGCACATCTAAAAGCAAACAAAAAAGTAGTGTGGGGGGGTGAAGTAAAAATATTTTATGAAAACAAATTATTCAAGTATCCAGATCGTAAAGTGCAGATGATGACATTCATTACCAAGGGAAAAAAACTAAAACTCCGAATGAGAAGAAATGAACAAAATATTGTCTTTTAGATTCGCCCATAGAAAGTTTGGGACTAAAATAGGGTCATCCATATTAATAGAATTATTTATCGTTATAGAATTTAAATATTGGAATAGATATGAATCTCCTTTTTTCAGAAAGTGAAATGAAAATTTGGATATTTTGTGAACATTACTTTCAAGATCTCTTTGTCACTGTGATTATCAGTTCGTTCAATTTTTTCTGTTGATCAGATTCTTAAAATGTATTTTTTTTTGTTATCCGAATAATTTCGGTATCGATTAAAAATAATATCGAAAACATGCAAATGCAGCAAAGGAAATTCATATCGACGTTGGAATCTATAATATTGCTAAATTTATATTAATATAAATTTAGCAATATTATATTAATACTGTAAATTTATATTAATACTGTAAATTTATATTAATACTGTAAATTTATATTAATACTGCAATTTATATTAATACTACTTTGGACGCTCCTATCTCGAGTTAACGAGGTCCGACTCTATTATGTATATATAAATATATATGTTACATATATATACACAAATCTTTTTTACACGGTCTTTTTTCGCACCATTTTGTTATAACGTGGTTCATCAATATATATATATTTTACACGAATGTTTTGTTCTAACACGAATTCCAACAATTTTTTTGAAATTCTAATTTTGACAAAGTAATCAGAAGACAGAACACATAGTGTGAGTAACTTGGTCTACTTCATAGCTTGTTTACTTTATATTCTGGAGTTAAGGGTAATATTCGAATTTTATAATACTTTTTTCTTTATTTCATTGTTTATCAATTTGAACACAGCATTTCGGTTTCCAATCAAACTGGAATTTTATCACGTCATTGCTTGGACTATATTCATTCACTTAGAAAACAAAATTAATTGTTTTAACCTGTTATTAACTTGAAATACATCCATAAAATCAAAATTCCTGGCATGAATCATGTTTTCTTTTTCAAATTTTTAAGTATTTTTTTGTTTCAATAATTCAAGTTGATAATAACGAAGTCAAAGATGAAGTTCAGCTATTGATATCTGATTTAATTCGAGAGGGCTAGAAATTTGCTACAAGTATCGATCAACATTTTCTTACTCTTGATTCTGATATGGAGAGTGTCTTAAAATTTCAACGAAATCTTAAGTCTTGTGTAGCAGGTGATTAGAATTATACAAACAACGGGAGAACCCCCCCCCCCCAAAAAAAAAAGAACAGCCGCTAATAACAGACTTTGTAACAAGAAAAAATCAACAAAGAACTTTAACAACGAACAAAATTCTTCATTTGAATCAAAGCCGATAATTGTGAGAGATATATATTTGATAAATCTACTGATGATAGCATTTTTAATTCAGTTCGTAATAATACTTCATCATCAATTAAAGATGAATAGTTGTTAAAAATGTATACTTAATTTCGATTTGAATTTATATATGTTGTTTGTATTTGTAAATTGAATTTTTACTGTACACTAATTCTAATTTTTTTTTGTTTTATGAATATGTATTATGAATTTCTTTATCACTTCTTTAGTAATAAGTTTCTTTCGCATAGCACGATATATATATATATATATATATATATATATATATATATATATATATATATATATATATATATATATATATATAATTAGGGTCTGAGGGTCATTCTGTACGGCATACGGGATTTCTACGCCCTCCCATGACTAACACCCATGAGGAGAGACATATTATGAGAACGCCATACAAAACCTTAAAACCTCATCACAGACCGTTAGCCACGAAATGGGCATGTTTGTACCTCGCCCAGTATCTTCTCGAGCTTTGCGCCAACGTCTACAACAACGTGAAATAAAAGCATAGCCACAATTACTTCGTCTTCCCTTGACAATGCAGCAGAAAGAGAAGACGACTTGAACGACAAAGCCAGATACAGGAATTGCACAATGTCGTCTTTTCAGACAAGTTCCTGTTCTGATTGCGGTATTCGGATAGACGTATATGTATCTTCAGGCTCCGAGGAGACCACTCGTCACCTACTTCATTTAATCTCGGCATAGGAACCCTGTACATATTGTGATAGCTTGGGTAACCATTGGGTACACGACATTCACATCTCTAGTTTGGATCGACGATAATTTGAGTGCAGTTCGGTGCATTTTTGACATCTGATATTCAGTGGTTGTGTCCAATCTTCAAGGCCTGCCAAACTCTATCTTACAGCAATATAATGCATACCAAATGTTGCACGTTGTGTTCTGATGCTCCTCCAAAGGGAATTCTATTGTTTTTCCGGCCCGTCTGGCCTCCTGAACTGTCATCCATTGTAAGCATCTGGTCATGGGTTGCTGAGAGAGTAACCCTATAAGAGCCACTCCTTTTCAGCTAGTACGATTGATTAAATGTGGCACAGATGTGAAGTTGAGCGGAATGAGCTGCCCATTTCTGTCTTCGAAGCAAAGTTTTACTCCACGGTCAAGAGCCGTTTTAGCTGTTAGGTATAGCAGCTGTTTCACCTAATTTCGCACCCCTGTAAGCCCCAAAACAATTTCAAATTTAATGATTTTGTCTCCTTGCCATACTGCTTACGTTCAATAAATATCTTCCTTTTATATACATACATATATATAAATATATATATATATATATATATATATATAGTTAATGAGTTATGATATTCCATAATAACACGGCATAATTAAACAATAATATTTTTTTTCGCATTGTGTCATTTTACAGTGAATGAAAGATTACGAAAATTTGGCTGATATAAGCAATGCTCGTTCCATTAGAAATGCATGCATAACAGTAGCACATTACGTACAAATTTAAAATATTATCCCTTGAACCCAAAATACAATGAAAAGTCAATTATGTTTTAAGCATAGAAAAAAGAGTTTACTTTTCCCTATAATAATTTAAATAAAATATGGTCTTAATGATTCGAGTTCATATGATTATACTACAATTACTGAACAGACTAAGAAACTTAAATGAATTTAGTTTCTTGAATTTTACCAAATATACATTGAAAACATATAAATCTTTTAATATTAAAATTGCATAAAGTAGTAGATTTCCCACATAGGAAATCACTTAATTCACGTCCAAGATTAGTTTCTTTCATATTAATACAAAAAATAATCACAAAGCTGTATTTGAAAATTTTTTTAAAAATTTATTAAAACCCCGTAAAAATTCACTTTTATTTTATTTCTAATAAATACTGTATAAGAAAAATCTTAAAAATAGGTCAGTGAAAATATAAGATATTATACAATTATTATAAGTATAACAAGATTTTTATCTTGCTCCACATTCAATATCATAGTTTAAAAAGGCATTCAACTCATGTTAAACCTTAGAATGCTAACGGGCCATAAATTAAACGAAAGTCAAATTGTATTTATGGAGGTATAATTTAGTCAAATTGTATTTTATATGATTTCTTGAAAAGAAATTCCCGAAAACCGATTGTTGACACAGCATCACCTTCAATTTTTTATTAACCATACAAGGTTTTATTGTTTTAATTGGATCACTTTTGGCGTACTAGGTCCCTTTTAAATTTTTTTATCGTTTGCTTTAATTTTAATTGCATTTATCTTAAATATATTCAAAATAATAATTTATCTTTTACTTTAATTTTAAGTACATGTAGCTGATGTAATATTTAATTTAATAATTTATTTATTGCTTTAATTTGAATAACATTTAACTTAAATATATTCAGTTTAATAATTTATCATTTGCTTTAATTTACATTATATTTAGCTTAAATATATTCAATTTAATAATTTATCGTTTCCTTAAATTTTAATATCGCAAAAGTTTACTGTTGTAAATTTCTCGATATTTCATCGTTTACTTTAATTCTTATACTTAATGAAGTAAATTAATAATAAGTATAAAAAAGAGCACCTTGGGTGGCTAAATTTGTTTTTTTGCAAATCATCGCAATTAGCGGTTTTTTTTTTTTTCTATTTTTATTTGATTTCATTTTATTTGTTAGTTATTTTCTTCTAATTATTTGTCACAAATTCAAGAATTGTATTTTGATTCTTGGCACTGTTAGAAATGAGTTACTTTATTTTTTTATAAAAAAATAACCATTTTATTTATTTTTAGTGCATCTTTTTCCAATTGTAGAATGTTAAAGGCTGTTTAAAGTGCTTTTTTAATTGGCTAAATTTTTGTCTTGTTTTTCCAGTTATTTGTTCTTAAATTTATTAGTTGTAAGATTTCGTCAGATTTTTTTTCAAAAGGAATGTTATACAAATGGAATATCTTAGAGACGTTTTTATAACTGGTTACAACTATTAAGCAAATGAATTAATTGAAAAAAAATAATTAGTAAGCAAAATATCATTCCTGATTGTATATCACATCAAAAGTTAAATTCTAAAAAATGAAACGATAATAATAAAATAAGTGAATAAATTTATAATTTAAATACAAATTTGCAATGGAATTTATCAATTCAATAGTGAATATTGAATTGATGTTAACAATTATAAGGAGTGATAAAGAAAAATAATAACAAAGATTAAATACTTTAAATTTTATTAAAACGAATAATAAATCTGTTATACATTCGTGTAACTTAGGTTGCACATCTAATCATTATTCAATTCATATAGCTAAACAGAAGTGGTATAGTTCAGCTCTTCAAACGAAGAAATATTTGTAAACAATTAAAATAGTTATTTTTCTGTGAGGTAATTTGATTTTGTTTTAAACATATTTGGAGTTTAAAAAGCTTAACAGTCAGTTTTGGATAGTTAAATTAGAAATTTTGAAGACTGCATAATTAGGACTTTCCCTTTTCAATATTTCTACAATTAGTGATTAAAAATGCAAATATTATGTTCAAAGAGTTACATTTTGAATTATGTTTATACATTAATTAATTATTTATTTTAAATATGATTAGATGTAATTAATTATCATTGTCTTAGATTTTATAAATCCTTATTTCCACCTGTAGTTAGACAGCAAAGTTTCAATTTTTTTTAATACAAACATCTTGCCTATTTTCAAAAGAAACTTTTTCGACTATTAAATCCTAATAAATATTCAGTGAAAGATAATAATTATTTAAAGTATTTAAAGCACAAAACATTTAAAGCTCATATCGCGTATATAAAAACAGCATTAACCTTTTCAGTATTACCGGTACAGTTATTATTATTTTACTTTAAAATGTCTTATTTTAGATCAATACTTAATTTCAGCATTACTTCATGAAATTGCGGTTCCTAAAATTAAATTTATTTAATAAATAAAATAACCGAAAAGCTCTATGAATTATAGCTACATGAAAATGATATTTATGAAATATTTTAAAACTTACTTAAGTTGGCATACAGTTTGTGAGAAATTTCGTTAAAGGAAATCTTATCTTTAACCATTATGAATTATACTTGGATTGATTTCTAATTTAATCCACAGCAAATACAAAAACTAAAAAACTTTGATGTTTTCTAAAATTCTTAAGACTTTTATTTATATGAAATTAATCACATTACTTTATGAAAATATTTCGGAAGAATTTCCTATCGTCGGTAACAAAAATTAAAGGAAAAAGTCAAAGTAAATGCAAATTTTCGTCGACATTCTAAGTTTGAAAGCACACTCAAATACGTCTGGTGAATTTAACTGTTAATTAAGACAAGAATTATTTATTTAAAACTTTGCGTAGGGTGGCAGAGTGTGGACTTTAAGCAAAGTTATTTCCTTAATGCTTTATTTACTAAGTGCATTCCCATAATCTGCATTCTATCATTATTGATAATTTATTTCCTACGAAATATATTTTTGGAAATAAATTTTATCTAAAGGTAATTTCGAAAGAGCTAAGGTTAATCGATCGAAAGAAAGAAGTTCTCTGAGTTAACTTATTTCAAGTAACTGTTGGGTGCACATTTATTTCATATGCTGTTGGTTTCAAGTAGGAGAAAAAAGAGAAACATATAGGCAATACTCAGAAGCAGGATAAGCTTCTTATCTTTCTTTTCATTAGCTCCGGAAGGAGAGCAAACAGGATAAGTAAACGGAATAAGATGTAAGGGATTATTCGGAATAGTTTCTAGAGCGTTAATTTCGTTTACCATACATTCAACAGAATTTCAGTCTCCGGTGCGAAGCATTTAAAATTTTCTAAGTAGATTTAAAGCATTCATTAAGGCTTGACGTTTCAAATTCAACAACAATTTAAAGCAATTATGTTGTAAATTAAGCATCCAGTAAATTGAATTATTTTTCAATTCATTTATCGCAATTGAATGAAGATTAAACAGATTACTAGATGTAAGGCTTCCTGTGCACATACTAGAAAAATTTTATAAAAGGAAGCTTGAAGATATGCTTACATATAAATTGAAAGAATTTAAATAGTCATTTATTAAAATATTACGATGACAGTGTAGAAATGTGGGAAACAAAACATAATTTATAAATAAATTGGAAAGTATATCATTAAGACATAAGTTACCAAATTGTGATATGCTTTTAAATGTTTTTTAATAAGGATTATTTTGTAGTAAAATTTAATTTTATTTGACATGTTAGACAATGGAATACTACAAATTTTCATACTAATTAATTGAGTAAAAATGTATTTTGTTCTTTGCATATTATCAATCTTCAATGTGATTATTTTCTATTGATTACGTTATCCTAAATAGTAAATAATTTCTATAAAGTACCAAGTAAAACATGAATTTGAATTCGTTGAATTCATAAACGTTTATTTCATTTTCAATTTTAAACAAGCAAGCCAAAAATAAAGTTTTATTCTTTTGAAATGTATAGATTGCACATATGTTTTCCATTGAATATAGAATATTTTAACGCTCTTTTCAACATTCACATATATTTATGCTTACTGTGATTTAAAAATTAGCATTTTTTTCACGCAATATTATTTTATATCACACTTTTATACATTTCTTTTCTTAAACACTGAATAATTTTTTTATAATATTCATTTCTCTTATTAATATTTCAACATTTAATAAGCAACATTTTTCAGGGGACCAGTAAGTAACACTTATATATGGGACTAAGATGTTAACTATTGAAATGTTTGTTTCATTTCATTGATTACTGAGTCGTGATCAAAATTAACTAAATAATTTAAACAAAGTATCTCGTATTGTTTATAAATCCTGTGTGTGTGTGAGGGAGAGAGCTCTCAAAATATATTTTGTGAGAAATTTTTGTATTGCATAAATTTTTAAACTCAACCTAAAAGGGTGCTTATAATTAAAATAGTTTTTGAAAAATTAATTGGAATGCTGGAAGTAGGTAACATTCTTTAATGAATGATTGGACACTTTTTAGCGCTATTTATAACAAATAATCGAAAAAAGATTTCTTCGTCACATTTTTTACCTTTGTTTTTTTATTCGTTTAGAAATTTGTTTAATTAATAAAACCGTAAGACTACAAATGCTGTTGAAAACAAAGAAAAACGAAAAACACCTGAATATATAATCTAGCCTTTTGTATGACGATCGTCATTTTGGCATTTTATAAAAATACTATCATGTTTTCTTCTCCACTTTTGTTTGTTTTTGAAAAAAAAAATAAAATAAACTAGAGGAAACGAGCGAAGTGTTCTTTTGCTTCCTGGGAGAAGACTACAACAAAATGATACAAAGCTTACGCATTATCGAACAGGAGTTGGGAAGTAAGGATTTTACTAAAATAGCAAATTAGGTTTTCTTCTTTTTTCATCTCAGCAAAAACAAAAGAAAAAAATTGCTTCTGACGGGAGCTTTCCTCTTATCTGTCTAGTGAATAGCAACGTTGACTGCTTTTCCTATTCAAGAACAAACAATTCAGTTAGCTATTTTGTTTGCTTTTACCCATTTCGAAACTCAATTGGATTTTTAAGTATCTACGTAAGTAAATGGAAAGTTTTCATCTGAAGCACAGTATGAGAAGTTAAACGGAATTTTTATTTCAATTTACTACGTCCCTTGAGATCAAATATTCTTCCTTCTTGTTTTCCATCTGCATTGAAAATTTTATACATTTTACCGGGGTATCCAGTAATCGTGTTTGATATACACTTTGTTTATTTAAGTCTATTGCGTTTCGTTCCATTCCTATTGAAAATTACTCAAACAAGTTGCTATTTTTTGCATTCCATCTACAGAAAAGTGAACATTTTATGTTAGCATTACAGAGGAAAAGGAGAACACTATTATGTGTCTGCTAAAGAGATATATAAAAAGTATTAAATGTACTAGTGTCAAAAAATATCAAAATTACTATACGGAATAGCAGATATTTTGTTAAAGTGAATTTAATATGTTCACAAGTGAATTTAATATGTTCACAAGTGAATTTAATATGTTCAATATATTTCGTTTTCTGTAACAATCTTATAATATGAAAAACAAACTATTTATTTAATTTAATTCTTATTATTCAATATCATCATATTAAAACAGAAATCATATTTTAGACCCGATTATTAAATTTGAAACTGAGAGTCTAACTTTTATCGTAATTGCAATGTTGTAACTCATATAATATATATATGTATGTATATATGTATGTATATACATATAATATATATATATATATATATATATATATATATATATATGTATATGTATGTATATTATATATGTATTCATATATTTATATATAAGAGAGCTAATATATATACTATATCTATTAATAAGAGAACTTATTGTTTTTCCTTATTTATGATAAATACAAAATTTATAAAGTTCTTGCTCGTTTTAAATGGCCACAAGAAAATGATTAAAGAAATTGGCTCAATTTAGTCCTCAGATTATTCGCCTTGTGACGTCAGGCTATTCTGCCAACGTGTCTCAAGCTGAGAATCCCCTTGCGGTAAGACTCCGGGTATTAGTCGCAAATAAAATCTGTGGATGCTTCTAGCCAATCTGTTCTTTTGGTGAAAATGTTTCATGAAGATGATTTGTTCAGGGAGAAAGAAGTGTTAATCGGATGGCGTCATTGTCAGGTAAAGGCGTGGAGGAAATGGCACTAAGTTTCCCAAAGTCGCCATATGTATCCTTGACACCGCGCTTGATATATGTCTGGTGATTTCATGAAGGAGTACACTATGTGATTCACCAGTGAAGATGAAATCCATCACAATTAAACTGTTTTGCCAGTTTCAAATGTTACACTATTGTCGTTCTCAGTGACAGCCTGCAGGCTGCGTCATCAAAGGCGTCACGTCGTCCACTGCAGGGTTCATTACAGTGGAACAAACTCCCATCCTAAATTTTTAAGCCAATGTCTTACAGCACGTTCGTTCAGGCACTATCCCCAAACCGTGACTGGCGACTTCGTAGAACTTCTTGATAAGCCCGCATTTGAAATCAAATAAAACTCAAACAGTCAGACAGAGATGAACAACTCTTCAAGTTGTTAACCGCTTATATAGAGTGACATGACGAAAGTGGCGCGTTAGATTTGTTTTTATAAGACGATATTTCTATATCGACCAACCTGTGTGTAAATCTCAGATATTTTAGTTTACAACCCTATTCTCAACTTCATTTAATGACAAAAACACAACAGAACATTTATTGTTTACCTTGTATAAATACATATATAATCATCGAGTGTATTACGATCCCGGAAGTAATCTAGTCCTTTTGGGTTTTCATACTATAATAAATAAACATTTGCAATATATAAAATTCAAATTCATGAATTCGTACAAAACCAGGTTATTAAAACAAATGTAAACAAAGTGAAAATGAACATAGCTGTACATAAAATCGACTTTTGACACATGAACTGTCTGAACATTGTTTACATTCAATAATTTACATATCTAATATGAAGAAATATTTGTAAAAGCTAATACAAAATTTAAGAGGATGCAAAACAAAATACACAAATCTCAAATTGCAAAGAAGAATGTAAGTAATGTGTGTGAAAACGAGAGAATACGTAAAGATCCTCGTATAATACATAACAAGCGAAACGGAAGGAAGATGCATATATCATCAAATTAAAGAAGATAATTAATGTTACATTAAAACCTAAACTTAGCAATCTAAGCTGACCGAAATGACTCAAGCTAAAACTAGTATAACAATGTCGTCTATCAAGATGGTGTAATGCAGATAATATTAATGGCACAGAAAATAATAATTGAGTAAAATGGGCAAAAAGAAAATACTCTTTAATCAAAATTTAGCAGAAAAAGTTTAGAATAAAACTTAGAAAGAAAATAACTAGAAACTTTTATCATAATTGTACCATATGACTAAGTTACTCTTAATGACTAGTTAACCCGCAAGGTTAAAACTTAACCAAATAAACTTAAAATCCTATATTTTGAACACAAATTTAATATTATGATCTTATGAAACTTTTATAATTTAAATTTTCTAAATATATTCTTAATGAACTGCTGAGCAAAGGGTACTTTATGAATCACAAAGTAGTAAAGGTTCCTTTATCTTGTATAAAGTAAAGAAATTATATATCTATTGACATAGTGTGTCTAAATTCAAAGTGATAATACTTAATGTTTTGCTATATTTAAATTTTAGTACGATAGAACTGTTACAAAACATATTCAGTAGTATTTATAGAATACCATTATTTTATTCTACTTTTCATGGATGATATTCTTCCCTAAGTATTTTAATATCATTATTTTACTCAAGTTATTTTGCTGATTAATGATCTTTTATGTTTATATTATCTACTTATTTAAATGGTTTCGAAAGTCATAAATTTGAAAAATTATTTTAACAATTAAAGTATTTACGCCAGACCATCTCAATTTGTCAGGATGGAACAATTTTATATTACATTAAATATAAATATTATTGAGACAATACTTTAAAATTTTTAAAGATTTGTTTATTTATAAATCTGACTGTTTCTCTAAGCTGACTACTAGGTTACTCTTTTTCATTTCTTTAAATTTATCAAGTATGAATGCTCTTACTATGTTCTACCTACATCAGACCCGATCAAAGTCACATAACTAGAGTATCATTTTAATTTTCTCATTTCATATTTAAATTAGTGAACTATCAATTACAGATTTTTGAAACTTTTTCTAATTGGTAACATGCATTTTCAGTACGTGCTATATATTTTCTTTATTTTGAGTTCGACAAATGTAGCTGGTTTTGTTCTGTATAATAAGAAACTGGAATTAGAGCTTAGCATCAGTAACGTCTAGAAAATGGAAGATTCCATTTCTAAATTTAAAATGATTGGGTTTGATACGCATAGTTATTTTAAGTAGAAATTGAGTAATTTATCAATATTCAGAACCAAAGATATTTTTATTGGAAACTAAATTTAAACCTACATAGATTGTTCCTTGGGTGTAAACTAAATAATTTCATTATTTTTAAATAATGCAGTTAAAATACTATTTAATTGTAAGACTAATAAATATGTTATAAACTGCATTAAATAACCTTCATCATGGAATAAAATTAACAAACCATTGACTTTAACCACTGCGTTAATGAGTGGTCAATAATTAATACATTTGAATTAAAATGAATAATAAATATTTACTTTTTAGTTTTAAATTGCTATTTTAGTGAGCATAACATACTTTAAAGCATAACATATGAAGAAGTAATTTCTAATAAATGAGAAAATAATTATAAGTTGGTAGTCTTAAATTAAAGTATTTTCAATAATGGAATTTATAAACCAGATTACCCGCATGCCACAAAATGATTATATAAGTAATGTTTTACCTGTTTATCTACAATTTCATGAGATAAATTTTTGACTATAATAGTTTAAATTTTAAACCACAATGAAGATGTTACTTTTCTATGTAACTAATCATAATAACAAATGTGAAACATTTCTAATCTTTTTGTAAATTAAATCTAGTGCAACCTATTGTTATTATAAATGCTGTGGAATATATATTCTTTAAAGTAGAAGATAATAAAATTTTAAAATATGAATAATAAAAATTAACTTTCCTTTTTGTATGAAGTTCCCATATGAGTTCATTGTAAACCTCAATATTTTCAAGGCTTCCACAATATTACGTAATATTAGTTTTGAGACTAAAATACGGATATTAACAACAAATTGGTTAAGTTTAAAATTTATTTGGAAAATTAAAATTTTATGAGCAGAAGAAAATTCAAACATAATAAGTATAAATTTGATTATTCTTGTGTTTATAATTATTTACATTTTTAAAATTTGTTCCCTTCTTTACATCTTTAAAACTCTCTTCTTGTTTCCCAACAATTTTTATTTTATTTTTGTTTTAGAAGCTTTTGTAAACTTCGTTCTGCGTATTACTTTTCTGATCATTGCTATATTTTCTGCTTTTGTCTTCAGTAGGAAGGTCTTGTTTTGCAAGAATTATATTTGTAATGTTGTAGTTAGCTACATAGTATATATATAAAGAGAGAAACTTTCAATATTATTTTACAGATCTTTTATTTATATTGGCGTACATATAAAGGATTATATAGCAACGATATGCTGTCTCATCAAACTGACGTGTTTCGAAAGCACTATTACACAATCATAGTAAGCAAGACAAATATATTAATAGTAATTCTTTTAAGAAATGTATTATGTTTATATATTATAAACATCAAAACTACAATCGTTTAGGGCCATTGCAAAAAGAAAAATTGCTGGTCCGCATACAATATTTTTGACAAATGGAAATTAAAATTAACTCCATAGTTTTGTAAAATAAATTAACTTCTTTTATCACAATTTTTAATTTAGATTATATATGTATAAATACGTATTTATTTTAAATTTGTAAAAGTTTCGTTTCATTTGTTTAAGGATTTCTTCATGAAATAATTGAATTAATGGGATGGATGAATTTTGTTTGTTGAACAAATAAATCATATCAGTTTCAATAAACAGAGATACCTTAATTCTTACTGCATTTTCAAGATGTTTGTGATCTTTGTCTATTTTTGATTTTACAAGCTTCATTCTTGAAAATAATTGTTCTAAATATAAAGCACTATAAAGTTGAAGACATTAATAAAAACATGATTGCGAAAAATGAATGTTTATCGCGGGGTAAAGTAATCTTTATAAAACTCCAGTAAAGAAACATTTCTAAATTTTCTTTCACTAGAACATCCTTGCAGTTCAATACATTCATTGAAGATTTGAGCAATTTATTTATTTATAGAAAATAGGCTAGAAAATATGTTGAAATACTCTTCATTTTCTCAAAATTTAGAAATCTACTCAACTCTTGAATTAAATCAAAATAACACATTTTGTACAATCATGGTTTATATTACCAATAGTACTGAAATGTGTCAAATCCTTACTTTATTTGCTTAATAAAATTTCAATTTTCATTTCAAACGAAATTCTGCGAACATGTATTAATAGATTGATTTCTTCCTTGAAGTCTCAAATGTGGATCATTTCAAATGTTCTATTAGAAGTCTACTAAAATGCTAGATCTAAATCTTCGTCCTCAAATTCATTCCCAGGTTTCTCTTTTGTTTTAATAAATATAGCAATGCCTTAACTTCA
>BMAW01011069.1:9951-60434 GCA_019974015.1 Nephila pilipes | reverse complement strand
CAGTCTCTGAATTTTAACCTCTTAAAACACTTTCAAAGTATGCTCAAATGCTAAGTCAGGGAATATTAATTAAAATGCCAGTTTCTTCAAAGGAGACATTAAAATTTTTCTATATCAAAAATGGAGCAAAATAACGAGATATATGTCGTAAGATAGTGCCACAAAATTTAACTCCACTGTTAAAAATAAATGAAACCCAAAAAAATATTTATTTTATAAATAGAAAACGATTATATTATTAAACCATATTTTTTACAAACATAAACACACATACATATATATATTTATATATATATATATATATGTAAACACAATACAGAAATTACAATTTATGAAAAATATATAGAAACATAAATTAAATTATTAAAAATTAAAAGTTAATATGCAACATAATTAAAAAAAAAATAATAATAAAAAAAAACTGCAAGTTATCAAACTGACCAAAAAACATATTATGAGTGTTATCCTGTTTTTAAAATGTAATTAAAGAATACATAAGGCAAAAGGTAACTTAAATACTACATTCGTACCATATTAGTATTATTTACACGTAGTTATAAGAGATTAATTAATATTACTGATCTAAAAACTGAAAAAAAAAAAAAAAGTTAATATCATAGTAAAAATCAAGAGAAGAGAATAAAACTAAGCAAAAACTTGAGATTAAGTAACTGAATAATATTCCACATTTTAGAATGGAAAATTTGTACTTAAACAAGTATTACGGATCCAACCATCACAGACGCAGGGAATTACATCATTATGGGTTGGTATAAAATCGAATATTAAGCTCAAATATTAATTAAAAACAGCCATTCAACACTGTGGGGAAAATAAAAAAAGAAACAATTTCATTTAAACCAAAGTAAATTAATACAATACACGAAATAGAATGTGTATATATTTACATACATTAATAAATAATTCTACAGCGTTATTAAAATTATGCCTCCAAAATTAATCTAAAGTGATGTTTACACACCTTCTTTCTAATATATTTCAGCAATATCAAGAAATATATATATATGTGTGTATGTGTGTGTTTGTGTGTTTCTGATTTATACGTTATATGTTTCTCTTTACAGTAGAATTTCATGCGTTATATTTTCGAAAGTTATATGTAATTTTCTAAAACATTTAGTTCTATTACATTTTTTTCTAAAAGTAAAATTTGATCAATTTAATTGTTTCATTTAAAAATCCATGGAAAACACTAGTTTCAATGGTGATCTCTAAGAACAATGTATTCGAACACTTTCATTCATTTTTAAAATTTTGTATGTTCTTTTTATATAAAAAGAAAGGTTTCATTTGTTTAATAAACATAAGTATCTTTGCTTTAAAATTATCTGTATAACAATTTGAGATAAATCTTGTGCTTCGAATATATACATGTTGGAAAACTATGTAACCATGAACTGCTAAAAAAAGTGAACAGGAGCTAGTAAAATTGATTTACAATAGTAAACAGTAGCAGATTATAAAAGAACAGTTATCGTTCTTCCTCCTTTCGTCTCAAATTGAATAGGACTTGGCACTCCGATGAAAGCTCAGAGAAAAACATGTCAAAATAGTATCGAACTTTCTTTTCCTAAGGGAAACATCCGCTTTAGGAAACATACGTGCTGGAGACGACAGGTGTTTCATTATTCAATTTACATAGGGAGTTTGAAACGTAAATATACCGGAAATTCAAATTGCGTTTTGCTCAACTGAAGAGGGAAGAAGAATATTTAGCAAACATAGACCGCCATTTTTTTAAGTTTTGTTTTTAATTTCTTTCGGACTTTGCTCTAGCAGCGTATGTCACGACATACAACATTGACAAGAAAGAAGAAAAAAAACGGTTTGTGTTTGAAAAGAAGAAAGTTTTAAAATGAAGTATTTGTAGAGTTGATTATAAAATTATATAGGTATAAAGAAAAGAAACTTAAAGCATTTTTACTTATATCAATATTATAAGTACATAAATTTATATTATTCATTTTAAATAAATATTCATATTTTATGTTTTTTTAAGCATATTTAATTATTTCCTTTCTCGCTAATGTATTTGGCTTTTATATAATTAACTTGGATATTTATTTATTTATTCAAAATGTGTCCTTTGCAAAATGTAGGTAATAGTTATTAAAATGATCATCACTTTTTATCCTTAGAAAAAGACATGTATGATTTTACATAATGTGTATATTAGATAAAATGTATATTTCTTCATATTCCCCCCCTACTTAATTATTGAAAGGAATGGGAATAAACACGTGAAAATAAATAAATTATGCAATCTTATATTTTTATGAAAAAGAAATTAGTTTAAGAATTTTTGTTTTTGAGCTCAAATAAAAATGCAATTCTTGTCAGGATTTCTTAACTATTGCTTTAATAATTAAATTGTGTTTTAGAACTGTTATTTGCAAACGTTCCTTTTCTCCCTTCATAACTTATACGCAAAAGTTAATACCTTTCTACCGGTGTATTAATGCCTTGGTCTCTTTCTAAAAACATGGCGTTTCAGAGCCAGAAGCTGTGCTTGGAGTCATCGGGACAGGTTACCGGAAAACGAACCAGTCGAAACGACATGTATAGTTCCATTATGTATATAATGCGTGGTAATGTATAGAGCGTATGAGAAAGATCTGGTTCTGAGCACATTGTATAATCTTAATACCTCGATGTATTAGAATACTTGAAAATATATAAACCATTTTTCTTTTGTTATAATAACAGTTAAGCATTTCCCTCAACAAGATTATTCACCAGTTTTCTTTCTGACATTTTTCTGTTATCACACTAATATTATTCCTCTTACATACAACGTTGTATTATGATAAGGATAGGTGATTCAATTAGTTATAAGTTATTTGATAACATTAACTTAAAACTTGAAGAAGAAAGCTCAATTTTGAGCATTCGTAAAAATTTAACAGGAGTACAGGAGCAAAGTAAAAAGAAGCATTTTATTGCATAGTGGAAGATATAATATTACAGACAAGAGAGAAATTAATTAATTTTCTAAGAATAGCTAAATGGTATAAATGTTTTTGTCTTAAAAAATATATTCTTCTGTATAAGAAAGTTTAAATAAAGGAAAATACCATTTTAAAACATATTTTGAGAATCAGATTAATGGTCATGTTTTGGCGAAGTTAAGGTTCGAAGATTATATATTTGAGTTTAAAATTAGTTAAATGAGAGAGAGAGAGATGTAATATGTTATCTTATGTTCTTAACAACGTTATCCTAGTGGCATGTTCTCTCAAAATATTTCATTATTGATTTAAAATTATTCTAATGAATATATGTAACTATATTCCATTAGATATCTTAAATAAGAATTATACCCTTCTATACTTCTTCTTCTATTGAAATCGTTTTCAAGATACCAATACTGTTTTGGGTGTTTATCTGTTATATATAGTTGAATGATAATTGTGAATATTCTGGTTACTTGTCAAATTAATACAGTATACCGCATTTAAAGTTGTCATACACTGAAATGAATAACTAATGTTCAAATATATTACCTTACAGTCTTCTTCTATCAAAGGTATTCAAGGGAGTAAAGAAAAAAGGAAATATTCTACATTGGAAAATCCATCAAATATTTTTGTTAATACATTTGTAAAAGTATTAGTTTTCTGTTGCAGTTGTTTTGCTATATTTAAGCTTTATAAAGGCATGTGTTGAAACAAAAGTATAAATGCTTGAAATTAAAAAGTATATTCACGGCTAAAAATTCACGGATAAAAGTGAAACGGCTTATAATAGTTTAAATGTTTTTAAATGTAGTCGATATCCTTCAAATGAACCCTTCATTATACATATGCAAAAAAATAGAAGTTTATAACATTACCATGCAAAAATAAATGTATTATTTGTTAGTGTTTCCAAATCAATTCGAATGAATATTTTGAAATGAATTTTTGCTCCTGTGGTGTTTATTATACATTACTTGAAAGTTATGAAAATCCTAACGTCTAAACGAGATATATATATATATATGCCATACTTTTAAAGTTCTCATAGTATCATAAATTAAATCAGATACCATATTAGTTACATGAAGAGGCTTTGATACGTTGAAAATATTTCAATACCGTCTTCTGATGTTCAGGGAATAAACAGTTTAAAATTTAACATTTTCAACTAAAGAGTAAAAAATAAATTAATCTGTGAAAATTTGAAGAAACATTCAGTGAATCATATTTAAAGTTGAATTACTTTCAAAAATCATACATTGGGACTCTACGAAGAATTATTTAATGTATGATTACCAGTTGCTAAAGTCAACATTTTCCTTCCTTTCTAATAATTTGAATCTTTAAGATTTACTCTTATAAGCTAAACACAAAAACCAAGAGCAACGATAAGTGAAAATATTTTTCACGAAGTGAGAAGCATGCAATTTAAGGCTGTTCAATTTCTTGTTAAAATGTAGCATAAATTTGTAGCTTCTGAAAATATTTTAACATTTCAGGGATCGAAAAGACTCTATATCATAATAATTTATAAAGATATCTATAAGATCCTATTTTACCATGATGTTCTCTAAATATTGTATGCTAAAATAAATAAAAATGTTCTGTTTGTCAATATTCTACGAATTACAATTTAAAATTTTATGTAAATAAAAAAAAGTAGGATAGAGATCAAATATCATAGCGAAAGTATATATTTGAAAACAGTTTTCTTACACAAAAACAAGAATTTTTACGCAAAGAAAAAAAAATAGAAGTTAAATATAAATATTGGCTTTTAGCAACAAATAGAAACCAGCTAACGATAAAACAAATCACACATTTGAACTCAAATATTTAAATGATATGATTAATTTATAGTACAAAAGTTCAGTAATACATTTTTCTAATTTCATATTTATTTTATGAATTTTTAATCACAATTTCTATAAATTTGCTTATTAAATCATAGCGAATATTTAGAGAAATACATATAACAATAGCGTATTTCTTATCAAATCTACGTATTGGAGAGAATTATGAAATAAGCAACAATAAGAGTAAAAATCAATTTTTCTTTAAGTACACTTTATGCATTATTCAGCTGAATTCAAAGAGAATTTCCTTTTATGCTTTCAACTGTGTATTAATCCGTATTGAATAGAAAAAGAAAGAACAGGAATTGGGCGATTCTGAGAAAAAAGGGGAAAAATCTTTTAAACTGTACAACAATTTTAAAAGATTAAATATCTCTAATGGATATGATGTGAATGGAAGACCGACCAAACTGATTAAAATTTAGCTCACTTTTTTTCTATTCATTCTTCCTAAATCGAACCTGGATGGAATTTTAAAAAGGCCCACACTGTTTTCGCCGGATTAATCTTTATAAAATTTTCTACGAGTGAAGAAGTTTTATTCTTCTATGAATCCCTGATTTTCATTTCGATTTCGATATTTTTTTCGTTCTTTTTGCTCATCTTCCATTCGATATAGCGTCAGCTGGATGTAATTCCAACCGCTGCGGGTATGAGAAATAGAACGAAGTAGAGTAAAGTAAAATTGAAAGAATAGAATTGGCGAACCTTAAATTGGGCGAAACGTGATTTTGATTGGCTTCTTTTCCCTTTGCTTAGACCAAATTGCTTTTTACTATCCACTTTTACCTTATCTCTTTCTTGCTTTTTACTTACTTTTTGTTCTTTAAATGAAATGATGAAATAAAATAAAGCTCGGCGTCCAGCTGAGCTGGCAAAAAGCAAGAAATTAGTATTTTTCGTTTCCTTTCTTCTATTCTTCTTTTGCCTTTAATGATAGTTCACGTATAATAGGCCCAAGAAGTTTTCATTTATGAGATATAGAGAATCACAATACAAATATAATTTCTTATCTCAAAAATATCTTTCTTTGAAAAGATAAACTAAACATTGAAATAAGAAAAAAACTTTAAATATTTTTTAATGAAGTAAAACTTAATAATCTTGAAAAGGAACTTTTTTTCTTCTCTTCTGTATGCCAGTATTTTTATTACTTTAACAGTAATATTTAAAATTAAGAATTGTAAAAATTGATTCTTAATTATTTTTGGAGAGAAACATTTTCCAGGGCTCTATCAAAAACTCATTAAAGAATTGAATTTAAAAGAGATATTTTCAATCTATTACTCGTTTCTTCCTTAGTTACCTTACGTTTATATATATATATATATATATTTATGGTAAAAATATAATTTACTAAAATTAGTATAGAAGTAAGTATTAAAAGAGAAGAATCATTTTAAAAAGTAAAAGAAAAACTAATAGAAATTTTTTAACAGCCTAAATCCTAGTATAAAAGAAAAAACACAAGTTTACACAACAAAAATTTAAGAAAAAGATCAATATACTTGAGAAAATAAAATCAATAAATAATGGCCAGAAGGGGAAATTTAAATTATGAATAAGTACAAATTAAGCTTGAAAAACAAATACAAAACCATAAATGAAAGAAACTAGAACATTTTCAAATTTTAGATCTGGAATTTCACCGATCATCTGTCCATACAATGTTTTACAGGTACGAAGCAATTCTAATAGAAAAATATTATAAACAAAATGTAAGATCTATGAATTAATTCTTAAATTTGGGAGGGAGAGAGAGGTTTATAAAAAGATATATTAAAATGTTTATAAATAAATATTGAGACAGACTCTCACGATACCTAAATGAAAATTGAAAAAGAACAGTCTAAATAAAAAAATCAACCACACACACAGATAAAAAAAGAAGAAAAATATTGCGCAAACTTGAATCTGAAGGTCAAGCATAGAGCAATATCTTTCCAAAAAATCTCCCATTTAAAAAAAAGTTAAGCTAAAAATGTGTACATTACTCTAAAGCTTATAAATTAAATTAGAAACGTAGGATGAAGTCGTAATCAGAGAAAAAGCGTACTAATATGAGAGAAATTCTGAAATTTAAGAATATAAAAAAAATTTAAGAAAAATGGAAAAACATTGAAAAATAATAAATTTAAAAACAGAAAAATATTAAAATTATTATGCTTTAAATTACGCAAAATAAAATTCAAATGCAATTCTGCAAGAACAGAAATTTATTTAAACCTATCCAAAGTAATTTGAATATCCTGTATTTAGGCACAAATCTAATATCGGGTAAAATAAGATTATAAATTATGTTCCTTAAAATATTCAGTCTTAACGAGCTACTTGTAATGGTACTTAATATACATAAAATAGAAAGTGTATATACCTTTCATTAAACATATTACTGGGTATTTTTATTAACTTCTATTAAAGAAAAAATTATTAAACATTCAACTTCACTTATATTAACATTGGTTTGAAGTAAATTAAAAAAATTCAACAAAAAAATAGTAAAAGTTGAACGACTTAAAAAAAAATTTATTTGATGGAAAACAACTCCATTAATACATCTATACATCTTAAAATTATTATAATACAAAATTATCTTGAAAAAAGTGTAAATAAATATTGACGAAACAATTACTTGCAGGTGTATATATTGTATTATATAAATTATTATAACCTAAAAGTATTCAATTATTTTTTTTATATATATTATTATTAAAAGATATATAACTGTATTTTAAGACTAACGAAACTAAGTAATGAAATTTTTCTTATGAAATGTTTTAATAATATTAAATTCCCTATGAAGTTTTTCTAACACATTAATACTCGTACGATCTTCTGGGTCAATATTGATTCTATTCCCATTTTGTCATAAACAAACAAATATTTGTCATAATGCACGACTGTTTCCAGTAATTTTACTCATTTAAAATATTACAGGAAATTTCTTGATGAATTAGTTTATGTATTCTTTCCAGTTCACTTTTTGTGATTTATACCACGAAATCTGTCACACATAAAAATTTAGTAACATTAATTCCTACAAAAGTATAAATTAATGTCCAGCCTAATGATTTACCTTCTTTAAGTATTATTATAGTTACTTATTAATCATTTCATTTATTATTGAAAATAGTTCTCTATCATATTTTCAACAAAGAAGTATCTTGATAATAAATATTCATATTAAATTTTTGAAGCAACATTATTTCCAGTAACATTGTTGAGCGGATCGTAGGAAAAAAGTATTTTTATAATAATAAAAACAAATTGATATAATAATATTATTTATAATTTAGTGGAAACTTGACACGAAGTAATTGTTCATCAAAACTCATCTAATTGTTTAATATAAATATTAATATTTTTATGAAATTTAAATGAAAAAAAATACTGACTTAAGGATTCCAGTAATAAAACAACCAATTATATATTTGCATATACATGGAATAGAGGAAATATATATTACGGTAGATAACGCATGATAATTCAGTAAATGCAAATTACACTTTACAGCCATCAAACATAGTATTATACGTGTCTTCCAAGCGCTCGGAGCTGTAGACATTTCGACATATAAATTGCTCAGTGGGGAGAAGTTTCATTTCCATTATAGCATTATCATAATTGATGAAGAGGGCTTTAGCTGACGAGGATTTTCGAGAATTGCATCTGTATTCATAGAATCTGAAAATTCAAAGGCTCACAGGAGCTGAATAGTTTGAATTGGTGCGCCTTGACGTAAACTTCACGTCAACACGTAACCTTAAATTATCCTATGTAAAGTGTTTGTATCCAGAAGTTTCAGATAGCGTCTAATAAATGATTTAGCATTTAGTATCAGAGTGGCAACAAATTCGTTAATTGATTATTCTATTAAGACTTCAACTATCTATTAATAAATCAGTTTAATCAAACGTGAGCGTTCAATTACATCTTGGAAAAGGATTTGAAAGACTTGAGATATTTACATTCAGCCAGAATTTATATGTCAATTATCGAATATAACACAAAAACTCATACACATATATTGTGACTTTGGGCTATTCGTTATCTCTCTTTCTAACCTCTGGGAATTTTTGGAAATTTGGATTGTATAAAATTACAATTTCTTTCCAAACAAAGTGAAAAGGGATTAAGTAAATTAGATAATGATAAGAAGTGCAGTGAATTGAATTAGAGATAGTTATGTATAAATGAAACAACAGACCTTAAGGAAAGGAAAGGAATATAGAGTATAACGACATTCTCGTAGATGTTAGCAATTTGAATTGAAGCATCGTTGTTAATTATTTCAATTGAAACGAATTCTGTTTAACAGTACTAAGATAAGAATAATATGTTTCGAGAATTATTTGAAATAGAATGAGTAATTTGATAAGCTCATACTTTATTATTAGGTCACAATCTAGGATTGAAGAATTAAGAGGGAATCAAGAGTGAGCGACCATATCTATTATTTGTGGTTAGTTAAGTATATTTACTTGCTATCATGTATATTAAATTGGAGTCTCCTTTAATTATTAACTATTAAATTGGACAAAAAAATGGTGGTAGATTTATATAATGAATGAACAGTGTCACGATATTTAGAAATAAATTAAATAATCTAATGAAACAGCATATGCTTTAAATCATTCAATAAGGGGAAATAAGGATTTATAAATAAATTACATTCATTTAAATATTAATTAATATTTTACTAAACCTTCATTAGTGCTTATTACAACAATAATTATTTTTGACAAATTTCTTACGAAAGGGACTCAAATCTCTGATTATATTTTGTGATAGAATTTCATTCAGAAATTTTTACAATTACTGCCCTGGATATTTTCTGTGAGTTTTAGAGTTAGATACTGCATTTGAAAGCCATGTGAGAAATCTACTCATATTTATTTGAATCATGTCTTAATGCGTAAGTATCTTTATGTCACAGCTTTTTTTTAATTTGAATCTTTCACTTTTAGTATTGTTAGATATATTTGAAAAGAAACGCATTTATTTACAATTCAATTACTAGGATGTACCTAAAGTAATCCACGTATTATTCTGGTTTCAAATTTCTCTTCAAACACCTGCAACCATTCAGTCGTAAGTTTAAGAAAATTTTTCAATTTTAATAAAAAAAACATAACTTTTCTATCTAAGCATTTTATGTTTTTACCACTTATTTCGTTATATCAAAATTCCCAAATGTTTTAAGAAAAATTGAGAAATAGTATCATAGTACACCTTATGAACTGATAAATACATATAGAGAGTTTAATATAAATATTTCACATTGTTTTCTAGCAGATAAGTCAAGATTGTATCATAATTTTACTATAGTATAGATTTTTGGAATTTTATTCGAACGATTCATCGTTAACCATTCAGATTTTAAGATTAATAAGTGAGGTTTTTTGACCATACTACAACTAAATTAGATAAATAACTGAATATTATTTTCTATGAGTTTCTTGCAATACTATCTGCATTGGTTTATTTTACATCTGATTAATTTCATAAAGAAATATAATAATATTTTTTAGAATTTTTTTCATATCACAAAGATTAACATAAAGTAAATTTCTCTGATATGTATATAAATGTTTTTAATCCTTTCCTGTAAGTCCTTTTAATACAAAATATTTACTAAAACATAGAAAATATTTCAGAAATGTATACATATTTCACTCATTCATGATCTAGTTAAACTTTAATCCTCAATTTAATTGCAAGAAAATATGTACAAGCATTTTTATTGAATTGGTGAGCTTAAAAATAATCCAAAAGAAAAAGAACTATGCTAAAAAGAGTTTTGAAAACATTTACATTTTTTAAACGTTAAGTAAGTTTATACGATTTGTAGAGACTAATAATTCATGTGTTTGCAAACATTAATTAATGTTATTGTAGGAATACGAAAAGAGATAGCATTATCTATGTAAAATTATTTTCATATCTTAAAAATAAGAAAAATAATTTACTCTCAATCTTTTTAATGCAAGTTAATTCTTTAGTTAAGATATCAGAGAAGAAAAATGTACATTAAGTTTTTATTTTATAAATGAATACTCAGCACTAAAATATTCAATACTTGCTTATTATAGGAAAAGACTGTCAGTATTTGACACAATGATTTATTACTTCTAAAAATTATGTGTTTAATTTTATTTCGGAGTTTCACAAACCATGCAGTCTTGTTTTCTAAGTCTAGTCTAATTAATATGAATTATGGTTTACATAAAATAAGTAGAATCTTAAAAACTAAGAAAATATGATAAATAATTTTATTATAAGGCATCATTTAGAAAATTACCTTGATAGTTGTTTGTATGTGATTGAAATCATACGAGATTTTTATTTTTTGATCTGCAATTTGAAAATTTATGATAAAAATTTTTAAACACAGTATTATAATTTTGACATTTGCATCAATTTTAATGAATTACCTTCAATACTTAAAATTGTCAAACACAAGCAGAAAAAGTCTTTTGATATAAGACAATCTCATTGATGCACTTTTACAGTTTTTAAAATTTATATTTTCATCAAAATTTAATATAATATAGTTCCTAAAAATTAATGTTCACAGATTAAATTGAAAAAAAAGAAACCAAGGAAAAGGTGCCGCTCTTGCATGGAAAAAGTCATCTATTGAATCCATTCATAAATAATATTTAACTGTTTAGAATTCACTTCCAAAATAATGAAAAAAAATCATATTAATTGCATATATGCGATATCAGATTATAAAAAACAATATTGCCAAATGTATACTAATTGTGGTGTGCATTTGCATAAAACTAACACAGTACACAAGAAATTCATAAGAAGTATGTATACAAGCTAATTTTAAATTACCTCAATATAGGAATTATTAGAATTGAACTGTAATTAAAATATATAACTAAAAACTAATAATTTAAAAATATTCACTAATTACATTCATCTTAAGAAAGCATAAGCGTAACTAAAACTTACAAAGTAGAAATCTTGAAATATAAGACAGTAAAATCAAAATAGAAGATAAAGTAATTTAAAATGATTGGCATCTAGATTATGACAGAAACTCATGGTTAAGCTATATATAAGGATCTAATCATCCTACTCAGCAAATTGCTGTACACGATATTACCAAAACTAAAAATTCAGATAACAGATTTCTTAAACAATATATCCAAAAGAAGTACATAATTTTCAAAACTTAAATAGAAAGGAAATAAACATATATATTTAAATATCTATCAAATTAAATTTAAAATAACCTATTAAATTTTAAATACACACATTCTAAAATTATGCAACTCAAAAGGAGAACAACTTACGACTTCAACCAATCTTATTGTGTGATTTTTTTGCAAAATAGTGTTGTAAACAATTATGTCGAAAAATGTCTTAAAATAAAGAAAATAATTATGATACAATCAAAATTAATAATTACAAACATTCTTATAAAAATTCAAATAATAAATGAATCCCTTAATATACACGTTTAATTCCAAATTTAAGTATATATAACTTGTATGCTTCTCTATATTGGTATAAATATGAACTAAATAAGTTTCAGAACAAAATTACGTTACATAACTAATTATAAACACTATATATGGACAAACCTAAATTTATTTCAATTTATACTTGTTATTTATTTGCGAGTTTCTTAATAGACTCTAAAGATTGATTAGATTCAACCCGTTTGCTCAAAGTGTTTCACATGCGAAACGCTCGCGTTTGCTCTCATGTGCCCAGCGTATCACAATTGATATGCTCAGTGAGTGTCTTCTACGGACCAACGTATCAATAGATATACGCTTGATGAGAACGTTTTATTTGACTTTTTTAATGTTACTATATGGCGTTACAATACCGCAAAATCCATATAGATAGGTTATTTGGAGTGTTGATCTTGGTGATATGGGCTTGGATTTCACTTCTGGCTACCAGGAGGGGGTAATTGTTAAAAGCTCGTGTTGCGACGCGGCTCTTTAAATGTAATGACATAATTTAAAGGGTGCACTTGCTTTAGGTTTGATTTTTTTTCTTTCTCGATTGCTTCTTAGATGTTCGAAGGAGAATTTATGGCTCTTTATGGGGATTAGGGCTTTTGGTAGCAGATGCTCTAAGCTGTTTGTTTCATTCGGTTTTTTATTTGTAGCGACAGTCATGACGAAAAGAATGTATTTATCTGATACTGAGATTTACGAATTAATGAATAAATCTGACAGTGATATTAACGAAAATAATCCAAATCTGTACATTAAAGTAAAAAAAAAAGGACGAATATGTGCCCTTTGCTCAAAATCTTGCGTGAAGCATCAAAATATGTGTGTAAAAAATGTGACGTTGGACTATGGGTTGAAGAATTTTTTTTTTTTATAAATATACCATACTGCAAAATAAGATTTTTTTTAAAAATCTATATGTTCCATGTAATGCTACATATATATCATGAAATTTATGTAACAAATGTAAATATATTTTGTATTTTCTTAAAAGATATGATTTTCATGTAATTATATAATGTAAAAATCATACAATTTTCGATTAATTTTTTTTTCTTTCGTATATATTAAGTTTAATGAATTTTAAATAATATATATAAATACCAAAATATTTTAATATATAGTCAATTTTAGAGGAATTTTTTTCGCGAATTAGGCTTAATATCTCAAATCGTCTGGACACAGCGTGACACATCGCGGTAAGGAGCCGCTGGTCCAGAGAAACATATCTTTTCTCTCCCTCCGTTAGTGAAAGGGTTAAAGAAGTTAAAGTAAAACTTCTTATTAATTAACTTTTTTAATAAACTGCAAGATACTAAGTTTTTTATGTATGTCATAATGAAAGGTATTGCTCTTAATACAATTGTGTTTTATTATACTAGAAAGGTACCTGGTTAACATAAAATAAGTTTTCGCTCACATCATAATATTGCTATCAATTTTATTACCTTTAATTTCAATTTTTATATCTAAATATTTAGTTTTCATTTGCATTTTTTATTAGTTTTAATTAATTAAATTCAATTAGGAAGATAAATGATTCATTAAGTTTACTTTCATAGTAACTAATATAATTAGAGTTAAAAAAGACATTCAATAAATCTATAAAAAAATTTAATTATTTTTATCTATGTAGTTTTCTCTATTAAAATGTAAATATAAGAATATAATAGTTTGGTAAACTATTATTTTCTGATCCTATTTGTAGTATAACTTTAGTTTATAAATAATATTTATCCT
Organism: Nephila pilipes; assembly: GCA_019974015.1. Classification (NCBI taxonomy): domain Eukaryota; kingdom Metazoa; phylum Arthropoda; class Arachnida; order Araneae; family Nephilidae; genus Nephila; species Nephila pilipes. The sequence goes on along the minus strand of BMAW01011069.1, from coordinate 46,373 downwards.
ATATTTAAAATAATTTCTTTTTGTACAAGATTAAGTAAAAAAATAAATGTTTCATAAATGATAAGTTTATTAATGTTATAATTCTTCTAAATGATTAACGATACTTTTATAATTTATCTATATCTCCAGAATTAAAAGGTGGTCAAATTCATTAGTACATAAAGCATTTAAAGAATTATTTTTAATAATTTTAATTTAATATAAGTTAGGCTTTTAATAATTACAGTCTTAGTAAATTTATTAATTGTTGCATTTTTGTTACATTTTGTCTACTTTTGTAATGTAAGTATTAAATTCTTTAGTTACAGCTTTAAATATGTTGGGGTACTTTTGGAATTTTGGAGTATTTTAAAGATCTGTGGATTGTTAATTTTAATAATTTGTTATCAACTTTTTTATAAAGCGCTATAATTTTACTATTAATTTCTTTCTTATTAATAATAGTTTATTAATAATGCTACTTTACCTCTAGAGCTTATTATAATTAATTATTGTTTCATAATTACGGAGAACTTACTCAACATAATACATTATAGTCTCTTTTGTAATTCTGTAATTGGTTTTTAACTCATTAATTTCTCTTTCTCTCTCTTTCTCTTTCTCTCTCTCTCTGTATATATATATATATATATATATATATATATATATATTTAAGTCTTGGTGTTTGTTTCATAGTTATATTTATTAATATAGTACTTATATTTTTTAAATTCTTCTACAGGTAAAACAGATTTCACAGTAAGATCATTGATAAATTTATCAGCATTAACTTTCCTTTTAATGCATTTATTACTTTTATAAATCATAAGTCTATAACCTGTGTCTTCATTTATTACATCTCTTAAAATTTTATCTTTTACCTTAATCTTCTGCAGTTGTATGGAGAGGTACATAGTAAATACATTCTTTATAATCTTGGAATATTTCATTTTTCTCAAAATCTTTGCATTCTGAATATTTTTAATGCTGTTATATAGTTTTACATAAACTACCTTTTTGGTTACATCAAAATACATTTCTGATTTAAACATTTTAATTGTAAGAAAATCACTTTTTTTCTCAAATATATTATTTAAACCATCAATTAAAATTTATGCGCGAAGCTTAAAGTACAATGTTTTGTACAAACGTTTCCTTCATTATTACGTTTGATATTATATTTATTAAGAACATAGAGAGAAATATCTTGAACGATATGCATTCATTGTCTATTTTATTACTTTTAGCGAGGAAAATTTTAAAACTTTAATTTTTTTAAAATCAAAACTAAGATGTTTAATATTTTTAATGTTATAATAATTTTTAATATTACCATTTAATTCATAATCCTTACTTTCTTATTTATTCTTTATTAATATTTTTTTTTACTTGAATGACTTCTAATTTTTATTTTTTTTTATTTTAACCTCATTTGTTTTTGTAAAACTGTTCTCTGTCATCTTTTTGTGTGTTAGTTTGAAAAATATTTCTATCACAGTACAATGCCTAAAATTCAAAATGATATGTAGTTTTACAGTAATAGTGGTTAATCCTCCATATTTGTTTAGTATTAGGTACATTTTTTGTAATATAGATTTCAATGTTTTGAAACTTATGTAAATTAAAATTGCTGATTTCAATTTTAATTGCTGAATTCCATTGTTACTTTTTTGTATCATGCCTAAGTTAGATAATTTTAATATTATTTGATGTTAATCCTACATATTTATATAGTTTATATTTCTTACAGTTTTATAAATATATACAATTTAATGTTCAGCTGAATATAAATTTGGATTTTCATTCAAGTTGCTCTTTATTTATCATAGTACATGTATTTCACTTATTATTATTATATTTATGAGGAGTTCATTTCGTATTACGATTTCTTTTTGTGTTTACATTATAATTTTCTTAAATTTTTATACAAATTATTAGAATTTTTGACATGAGTTTTTGGTCAAAATATCATAGTTTTTAATATCCTTATGTTCCAAATAAATATGACTTCCTATTTTCTGTAAGATTGTCTTTTTCTATAAAGATATTTCCAACACATTGGGCTTGTTCTCTAGTAATATTCATACAAGAATTGAAGACAATCTCACTTTCATCATAAGCTGAATTAACATAAACATATATATCTAAGCCCATGTGAAATTATCTTTCATCAATAAATCTTAAAAATTAACACAATGAATAGGAATATTTCAAATTTCCCAAATATCCTAAAACATTAAAAGTGATAACTTTTAGAAATTCTAATCAACATAACGATCTATTAATAGAATGATTAAATATATAAAACGGAGAAAGGTTTTCATGATCATGAAAACTATATAGTCTAATTTATGAAAAGTCATTCAGAATGATTATTTTAACTGAATAAAGTAAATAAAGTATAGTTATAATATACAAAACACTGATGATGATGCCATAAATCAAATTCGAGTCCTCAAAATAAGAAATCTATGATTTACACTCAGATGTATAGAATATATATATTATATGATTAAAATATAGAATATATTTAGAAATAATTGAATATTTATTTACTATATAGTTGTTTAATTGCAATTAGCTTACATTTTCACATTGATTAATGTTAAAGGCTTTCCCATCCGGTGGAGCACATCTGTATTTCTCTAGTTTTTGAACCTGGGGCACTAACTACAAGTTAGTGTCCAGGCCGATGGGCTTGACCGACGCTAAATCTCCAGTTATATTCTCAAGTTAACTTGATACTCTTTTATAGCCCCCGGTGGATGAAGGGCTTAGTTGACTCATTACCAGCTACCCAAACTGAAGCCTTCGGGATTCAAACATGGGTCAAAAGGTTTTGCAGTCAGACACGTTAACAAATTTGCTCTCACAGCCACACATAATCAAAGTACTTGTATATAATTAAGCCAGAAAACACGTTTTTGGTAAAATATTTAAAAATAATCATATACGATAAAACATTATTTCATATTGCAAGAGATGATATAATATTTCAAATTTTAAATTAAATTCAATGTATCAGATTAAATTAAAATTTTATCTCTTGTAGACATATTTATCAATACTTAAAAATAAAATTTTCATTAATAGAATCGAATTTAAATCAACCCTTAAAAATGAATTTGAAAAGAAATAACTTTTGAACTTTAACTGATTTGTGCAATAATTAATTTAAAGAATATATATATATATATATATATATTATATCAGGAAAAGAAGTATAAGGATAAAAATACATTTTAATTATATAATTATTCTACATTGTGTCTTTTCTCATTGAACTATACCTGTGTCTCTTCTTTCAGAGTTAAAACTCTATACTTTTTTACTTCAAGTACATTATATACCAAAAGTAAACTCAGATTAAAACTCAGTAGTTGATTTTGAAAGGCGAATGTTTCATTTATGTACCAAATGATATTTTTTTTAAAAAAATTTCTTTTATTAATACAATTTTAGTCATTTTAACATTCATTAAAGTAAACAGAATTCGATTTTTAGTTAAATAAATGCTTATGAAAACGAAAATATTATAAATCAACAGAGCCACAATTCTTTTTTATGTGTTATATTTTTAAACTTGATTAAGGTATGCATTTTTATTTGAAGGGAATCATGTTTTCTTATTTATAATACGTCAAATTCCTGCAAAATGTAAGGGGGGGGGAACTGTTTTTTCCCGTATAAAATATGTTTTTGAATAATGTACTTTATTTTCACATAATAAATTAAAATTTCTAGCACTTTTTAAAGTCAGTATTTAATAAATAATGTGTATTTACGCAAAGTTTGTTTTATTTTAAAAAATAAAAATTTATTCTTCTTTTTGATTTTTTTAGAAAAGTGTAAAGCATTTTAATACTTCTAAACAATAAGATTTATTGAAAGAAGGTAAAATATTTCTATTTGCTTAATAATCCGATATCTGATAAAATCTTTATAAACATAATTTACTCATACATTTAAATATTTATTTTTAATCTTCAAAAACTATTTTTTACTAACTCAAAAATTATTTTAGCAAAAAAATTAGTTTTTTTTTCATCCCATAACAATAATTAATCCTTTATTAAAATATATAACTTTGGGGCAATAAAAATAGCTAATGCAAAGGGCTCTACGATAATTTCTTTCTCATGTAGTTCGATTTATAATGATCACGTTCAAAAATATGGAATTATCAAGTAATGCACATATATTCATATAGTTCCGATAATATTTTTAATGAAATCAATAAATTAAAAACAGATAAGAATGGTACACAAGTTTAGCTTGCAAATCTAAGAAGTTATTAACTAATTTATTTACATATTCAATTTTTATATGTGAACTCAGAGTCTTAATTATACCAGAATATATCTGTTTCATCTTATAGATATACATTTGTTTTATTTTGGATTTAATTTCTCACTGCACGCAAAGAAAAATATTTTAATTAAAATAATTTTAAATAAACTAATTTTACTTCAAAAAGATTAAACTGTTAGTAATTTTCTTATTGATAAAGTTTTTTAATAACACTCATATTCGTATTATAATATTTATAATGTTAGTTTAATTTTCGCTACAGAATTTCAATCGAAAAAAATTACTATAGAATTTTTTAATCGCTAAGCAAATGCTTTAAAATAAAGGCCGGGTAGTTATCATTCAAGTTGATATGCTAATGCAGTTTAATTACTGAATTTGAATTTAATCAAGGCAAATACAGTTTAGATTAGTTTCTAAACTTTCAAATGTGATTTGTTAATTAACTAGAAAGTTCAGTGACATTGTTCTCTCCAAAGTATTTTATCTAAGCGATAATTAAATATATTTGTAATAAAATTAATTTAGAGCCAAGAAATATAAAGATTTGTAATTGCTAATAAAGTCGAAGAAGTGACAGTAAAACTAAACTTTTTAAAAATAAAACTTATTATTTTTTTTAAAAAAAATTGTTTATTACTCTTTTTGCGTTAGAAAAAATAGAGTTGCTCTCAAGAAATCATCTAAATATTTTTAGTTCTTAGGAATATATATATACATTTTTAAATATCTTTCCTTTCGGGCATGCTATATTTTTAAAACATCCATTCTTCTACAAGAAACACATTAATATGAAACAAAAAATATCATATTATAAGACTTTTTCAATTTACAATTTAAATTGTTATGTTAATAATTATACATCTATAATAATATGACAAAATCATAGGCGGCTACAAGAACAAACTCTTATTTTTAAACATATACAAATTAAAAAACAATATTAAATAACAAAAATAAAAATAAAGCACAGAAATTTATTTACACATTTTAATAATGTTATTAATAATTTTTAATAACATTAATATTTCAACAATATGTTTAATTAAAATTTTAATATTGTTATTAAGTTAATAATGTTAACTTTATTTTTAATAGTTTTAATACGTTAATAATGGTCATTATAATTTTTAATATTACTATAGTTTAATAACTAACAAAATATCTTAAAATTATTTTTTTATAAATTTACAATGCAAATATTTGCCCTTTCTCTTTTGCATAAGCTTCTCGGCAGTGATAAATTTCCGGTTGTAATAAAAGTCAAAATTATGACTTGGACCACTTCCTTTGTTAAGTGACTAACTCTCACATAATCCTCTCAGGTTCTTCAACGCCACCTCCAAGAGAAGATACCGTAACATTTCTCATGGGAGTTTTTCATTCCACCATACGTAATTAGAGCAGTTGAAATGTTCTCCCTGAAAACTTAAGCCATTAGCCATCCTCTATTTTGCATAAAATAGAGTTTTCCTAAATTTTTTTCCTCCTTTTTCCCTCTCTCCTCCCCTTCCTTTGCCACCTCTACTTTCCTTTCACCAATTCTTCCTTACTCATGTGTGTGTATTAGAAATTTTATGATATTTTACTTGAAGATTTTGCATCCACGTAAATCTTGTATCCTACCCATACATGTGTGATGGTGCATGTAAAAGCATTTATCTTTAAGGATCATGATCCACTGAGGATTCAGAATAATCTCGTTAAATTACTTCTTCTGGAGCGTAATGCATGTTCTAAGGTGTAATTATGTGCGCCGGAATACGATAGACGTAAAACCCTCTCATGCACTTTGGACGGGATTAAAGCATTGTGTTGTTTTTTTGTTCAGTCTGTCACGAAGAGATTATAAATTGCAGATACAGTTTCGTCATCCAGGATGAAATTGTATCTTTTCTGTGACTAGTTGAGAATGATATAAATCTAAACGGATTATATTTTGTTAATCTTCGTTAGAAATTCAAGATGGTTTTAAACATCCTCAAATAACTTTTAGCTCTTGAGCTGAGGTAACAAGTTATTAGCTTTAATTTTGATTGAGTGCGGTACTAAGCGTTCGAAACTACTAATTTTTACACCAGCTTTAAGAGTTTTTTCCATAGTTTGCATTAAAACTGATTTATCGTATAAAACTCATTCATTTTTTTCATACCTTATATGTTTTTCTTATCAATTCCATTTTTTTTTAAATTTTAGATTATTCTTACATGCTCATTAATAACAATTCAAATAGGAATTTAATACGCTTTAAATTATAATGCAATTCTGCATTTTGAAGATATTATATTATTATTCAAAATATTCAGCTGCAACTTGTCGTGTCATCAATGTTCAATAATGAGGCGAATAAGTTTAGAAAGTCTATACTTCTTACTATGACTTCAAATTAAATACAATGCTGCTTATATTAGAGTTTAAAGAAGAACTTGTAGCTTGATCTATGATCAGTCCACCACAGAAATGAATTTTTAGCTATTAGTACCTATATAATCCTGCTGTGGCGATGATTAGTAATATTATCTCAGTTAGTAAATGACATGATCTCATACACCAAATTTTCTGATTAAATAAATTTAATTAAAGAAAAGTAAAAGAATATATGAAGAAAACAAAAAAAAAACATTCACATAAATACAATCATAATAAGAAGTTTAATTAACCCGCTTATTTCCAAATAATGTTGAAATCATTATAAAGTGATTCCTTCACACAGTATACCTTTTGAAGAAAAAAAAGTAATCAATTCCTATAACCTTTAAAATAGTTTTTAATTTAAATATAAGAATAGTGAAATATTAGTTGGCAAGAATGAAAGCAATTGTTTCATATTTGCAACGAATTAATTGTTTCTGGAAAGTTTTATAAGTGAGATATACATAACAAAAAGCATTATAAATTTTATTTTGAACTTTATTGAACACACTATATTGTAATTCACCAATTCCAATTATTGTAAATTATATCATAGGGGTATTTCTTTCAGTATTCTAAACAGTTCTACTTGAAAAAATATATATTTATCAAGTAGAACTGTTACGACACACTTTTTGTCGTGAAAGTTGTATCTAACTGCTTCTAAGGTATGTAAGTGTTTACCAAATATTAGTGTTTGTGGTCTTTTTTGTAGTTAATGTATTAACTAATAAACATAATTAGTTTAATTTCACCTTTTCTTTTCAGTATCCCAATTGCTTAGTATGTAGACTTCATTTTTCTAATTTTAGAAAAAAAAATATTTAGTTATTTCTGATGAAAACTTCTCGATACTTTTTTCTTTCATTTTGAAATGCATTTTCTACGTTTTGCTATGTTTATAAAGTGATGAAAGAAATATGATACTCAAAAATGACCTAATAAAAATTTTTCAATACTTCTATACGTATTGAAACATTCGTTTATAAATTATACTTATTTTGATTTCAATAGTTGCAAATATTATTAGTAAAAACAAACAGAGTTTCTGGCCCTTTTCTAAATTTGTCAATGATTAAAAATTTCCAAATTTGAAAATAAGAAGTTTTTGTCTTTCAACCAAGGAACTCAAATTTACGAAATAATTGTGTTTACAAATCAACAGGCAATAAAACTAAGTTAATGCAACGAAAAACTATTTTTAAAGAAAACATTTAATTACTAAGAATGAAAGTGGGGGACAAACGCTCTTACATATCGGTAAAGAAAAAAGGGAAAGGGGGAGATGAACCTATAAATAAAGTTAAAGATTTTACTCGTTTCATTTTCTTTTTTTCTTTCGTCTATTTTCTATTGATTTGTTTATTAGTTTATCTTATCTTTATTTTCTTTTTTTAAAAGCTCTAAGTCACTTGAGTTCAAGAGAGTTAGTGAGATTTAAAGCGCTGATCAATAATCCCTATTTCTTAAGACTCGGAGAGCTTCGTTCTAATCTCAGTTCTAAGCAAAAGGCATATCTTGTGCCGTTCCGTAATGACAACTTTTCGACTTCGAAGTTTTTTCTTTATTTCGATTTCTTACGAGATCTTTTTTTCCCTTCTTTTTATTTATTTTTTGCTTCTTTTGTGTTGTGAAAACCATACAGTAACGGTTTTCTCTCTTTCAAAACTTTCTTGAAATTGAGGGGTAAAAACTAAGCCTGGTGAAAAAAAAAAAAAGGAAAGAAACGCCCAAATCAATATTTTGGAAAAATAAGAAGTTGATACTTTTTATTTGAGACTTACATGTGACAAATTATACTAGTAGCAGCTAAAAGATTAGTATTAAATTCACGTTATTCTCTATAAATGAAATTATTTCTTTATATTGAAAATAATTTAACACTTAAATAACAGCGTTTATGATATTAGAATAAAATACAAGCATTAATATACTAATAACACAACATATGAGGCAATATTATACATATATATTTTTCCTCAATATTATTAGTATTTTTTTTAATTCCAACATAATTGTTATATGGAATAAATATTATAATTACTGTTTTGTGTAAAGTACTAAGTTTATTTTATTGATACATAATACTATATTCTCAGAAAAGAGAATTTTAATAATATGTTAAAATTATTAATACTTTCATTTAAAATAATATTATATTATATATTATATACTTGTATTTAAAATAAAATACAAATATTAATATGCTAATAACACTACATGTAAGGTAATATTATTCATATATTATTCCTTAATATTATAAGTATTTTTTTTTAATTCCAACCTAATTGCTCTATAGAATAAATATAATAATTACTATTTTGTGTAATGTACTTGGTTACTGTATTGAAATTTAATACTATATTCTCAGAATAGAGAATTTTAATAATATATACGCAGGAGGTTTGTCGCAGTTAATGCAGTTAATTATCTTTTGAAATCTGTGCTATTACAAAAGATGTGGTTGTAATTGAAATAATAAGAAAATTATATATCTCAATATTATATATTATATTAATGAATTCAATAGATTTACAAAATAAATTTATATGCATATATATTTTATTTCAACTATAGTATTAAACTTGTAAACTTTTTTTTTTATTTAAACATATCGATTTTGAGTAATATTTACATAGTTTTCATAAATATGATTCCGAGTATACCAATAATGTCCATCTCTGCAGAGGTATATTTAAATACTGATTCAACCACACACATTTTATTTTAAATCTTTATTAAACGTATTTTATGTTTGCTTTTGATTGTATTTTTAATAGCACATCACATGATTAATTTGTGTACAAAAACGTATACCTAATGAACTTAAATTTCTTTGTTTTGCTTCATTCATGGTAAGCGTGTAAAATATATGTTTTAATTGGAATTTTCAAGTAAAGATTAATAAAAGTATGGAAGAAGTTTTTATGTTTAAAAAGTATATCGTAGGTTAAAATAGTCGTAATTTAAAATTCATTTACTATTTTGCGTAACAGTTGAATATATGAAACACAGACAGAAAATAAGTACATTTAATGCAAGATAAGACAATGATACTGTGTTTCCTTTAGTTTTATCTTATAAATAAATCTGAAAACATATTATACTTATATGTTTTGTCCTTAAGCATTTTAAAGAGTTATCCGGAAATAAGTAAATAGTTGATATTAAAGTATATGCCTACGATTTCTGCTTTTTACCAACATTATCAATTAAAAATTGCCTTATTGAAATTCCATTGTTTTTATATAAATGAAAAAGCAATATATTTATAATTAACTTATGTTAAAAAAATATATGATAAGTGTTTCAATGTCCTTATTGAGTTTATTTGTGCATTTCTATATTAATAAGACTTCCACATCGCCATAAGTAATTTTTCTAAAAAATCGAACTTAATATATTCCAAGATAAGGCTTAATGCAGTTCCAAATAATTTGTCATTTCCACGTTAAATAATACATATGATCAGGTTTTGTATGTTTGAATAAAAGTTTTTCTTATCCTAGTACATTATAGATTGAGATACCTGCAATATATGCATTTATAGACAGGAGTTTCGGTAACATTTTTATTAAACAGGTATAATTCAATTAACATGCCCCCTAAAGTTTTTAATTGCTTTAAAATACATCAAAACGCTTACTTATTTCGTATTTCATATAAATGCATTGATTAGTTGGTTCTTAGAGAAAAAACATAACCAACGAATTATCTTTTCTAACGAAAGAATAGGTTGAAACATTCTAGAACCATCTCTAGCATACCTACCACCATCCATTAGTTCATCCTTCGATCTAGCTGTTGCTTTAATTTATTTTCTCCTCTTCTGATCATCAATCTTCCTTCCCTTCTTTTCATCTGTTGAGCAATCTGGGATTCATTGCTTCCTGCCTTATTGGCAAACAGGTTACTCTACGTTTATTTCGAATATTTAGGGCCAATATAAGTAATTTCCTTTTTATTAGTAGTACCAGATCTATTACGCAAAATTTAGATCGTCACTTATTATAAGTAACGTATAAATTAAACTTTTCAGTTTTGTTCTGTTTCTCATTTTTGGTGTAATTTCATTAAACATTTATGATTTAAGTGAGTGCCATTTTATTTAAAATTACCATTTAATGTATTCAAATTCATCATTCAAATTTGATTCGCAGTGAGAATAATATAGTCTAATGAAAGTCCGATCGGTTGTGATGAAAATCTGTGATTTTTTTGCTAATTCTTTTAATTTATTTTATATATTCATAACTATAAAATAACATAAAAAAGTAAATCATATATTTATTATTTACTATTTTTGAATAAAATACCAAAATAAATGTAATTCACTAAAAAAACACTAATAATATTGCAAAAATGTATTTACTTACTTGCATTATAATAATTTTAGTTCAGTTAGTTTGTATTAAACAAAATTATGATAACCTAGTTAACTTTATATATATATATATATATATAAATATATATATATATATATATATATATGCAAAAAGAGGAAGCAATTAAATTATTATTAAAACACATGATAAATAACAGATCAATAAAAGTACAAAAATCAACAAAGAAACCATTTATAGAACTATGTAAAATAAATGTATAAAATTTAGAATGAAGTTTGAAACAAAACGGAAAAAATTGAAAATCCAATGAAACAAAATAAGCACATTTAGATTTAGGACTGAATAAGTTAAGCATATTTTACGGTACTAACCCATTTTGTTGGGGGAAAACTGGATTACTCCAAAATTTCGATTATAATCAGTTAATCAAAAGAAACAAGAAAAGGAAAAGTACCTCAAGCACAAAAATTATTGAATTAATTTTTTCCCCTTAGTCAAAGATTTAAAGACTTGAAACATAAACTTCAATTAAAAAATTTAGTCAAAGATTTAAAATTTTAAAAACAAAAACATACCCAAATCCAAGCTTTTAAAAAGAGTTAAATCCAATCACAACACATGTAAAAGTCAAGTTTTCAGATTTGTGAATATGAGATTAAGTTTTTCAGAGCAAACTTTTTAAGGAATCTTTTAAATGAAGATCTTCCAGATTCTGCACTGTTGCCAGATATTATGTGAATATTAATAACTCTTAGTTACGTTCAGTATGAAAAAACTTCAAAATAGAGAATATTTAATAAACAACTCACAATGAATATAATCCTGAATAAAAATAATGTGCAAGGGAACACAAACCTAAATTTTAGTTGTTAAAATATTTTGAATATATATATATATATATATATATATATGAACAAAACCAGTAATATAATTCATAAAATGTAATACTTTAATAGTATCAATCATAAATTAAATACTTTTTACATATATAAAAGTAATATAATTAAGAAAGTAAATAATATTTATGTATGTAAGATAAAAAATTTTACAATTAATTAAATATTTTAAAATTTAAGATCTGAACACCAATAATGAAAAAAAAACTAATTAAGGGCAAAAAAATTTATAATAAAATGCCAAGTGAATGAAAAGCAAAAAATTGGAAAAATAGACGCAATATAATTTATACCGTTTCATTTTTTTTCAATTGAAAAATGTGTGTTTATATTGATAATTACTGATCTAAGCATCAGAATTCACTGAATTACAATGTTAAAAAGTATGGTAACAAACTAAAAATCTACAAAAATCCTAAAGCCAACTGTAGAAAATAGGAATTAAACACAGTAATCATTATCTAATGAAAGAAAAAATAATAAATTGCACTAAACTAAAGATTTGTTGTTGTTGTTGCTAATCCTCCAGGGTCTGATGAAGTCAAACAAGATCAATTAAATCGTTCATATGAAGGAGGAAATGTGCAGCTTCTGTTGATCCAAGGATCGGAGCACCGAATGGTAGAAGTCTGTCTTGGCTCCAATGCCTGCTGATTTTAGCTGGACATAAATGGAATGGCCTTCACGTCTAGGGTGACCCTGACACGAGTAAACTCCCATCGTATTTCGCCCATTCCGTCCAGGAACACCCTCCCGTCACAATGAGGCAATCAGCAAGACTTCGGAGGGACTCAAGATTTAAAATACTATAAGAACAACTAAAAATGTAAATAAAAAATAGGAACATTAGTTAAACCAAAAATTTTAAAAAAAAATATGCATTCAAACACAAAATGAACATAAATTGAACACATAAATGAACATAAGTAGCACGTCGTCAATAATAATATAATTTTAAAGACAATAAAAATAAAATGCATATAAACTAATTATCTAGTCTTGGTAAATTGGAAATTTATAGATAAGACATGCTTTACTATTAACAAAATTAATTTTTAAATATATAGGTATAAAACATTACACAAATTTCATTCATAAATTATCGACCAGAACTAGAAATCTAGAACTATCGACTCTAGAAATGAATACGCCTTACCACCAGAAGGCGCTGCTACTGGCAGAGCAACATTCCGCTAGGCCAGGGGTCTCCAAACTACGGCCCGAGGGCCACATCCGGCCCGCGGACAGATTTTGTCCGGCCCGCGGAGAGCTAGCATACTTGAAAGAAAACTCCTTCTAGAGAACATATTTATTTTTTATAGCAAATTAAATTTAGTTTACTGAAGTAATCTATTTTTATGTTGAATAATTATTAATATGACATCTACATTGATATGGTCATGGGTTAACTACTCATAACATTGTTGTAGGTTACTATATACTAACTAACAAATTATTGAAATGAATCCAACTAACATTTTATACATTTTAAATGAAAAAATAACTTATAACAAGCATAATGACATATGAAATACTAATGAGATTTATGTAATTGAGATTTTCCACTGACAATAGTTTGTAGTTGTGGACTAATTTTACTTGTACCAATTATTAAAAGAGATTTAAGATGCTCATCAGTTAATTTAGATCTGTAAACATTTTTTGTGTACTTCATTTTGGAAAAGGTCTTCTCACACAAATAAGTAGTACCAAAAACAGAAAACAGCCCACGAGTAAATTTATGCAAATTATCAAATTGTGTCAGTGGAAGACACTTATAAAATTCCAACAAAGATAAGTTTTGATATTTGTTCTTAATTATATCACTGCACTGTAGATCAATCATTTCCATTTGAAGTTCCGGGGCTAGGGTTTCAATGTCAGTATCAAAAGGATTCTGAAAAATCTTAATTTGATTCGCAATGGCATCAAAGTCCAAGAAACGAGTATTAAAATTTATTTTCAAAGCACTCAAAGTTTCGATTGCAAAATCGATAGGAAACTCGGTCTCAGTGGTGTGGCTGAATATTTCACATGTTTTAAAATGTGAAAAACATTTACTTCGTAGTTGTGATTGAAACAGTATCAATTTCTTCCGGAATGATTTGATATTAGTGTATAAATCAGGAAGATGCTGGTTTTCTCCTTGCAATCTCAAATTCAGTTCGTTCACATGTTTTGTCAAATCAACATAGAATGCTAACTTCCACAGCCATGCGTTGTTTTGCAATTCAGTAAGAGGGCGATGCTTTTTATTCAAAAAAATTTCGATCACTGCTCGAAGTTCAAAAAAGCGCTGAAGGACTTTCCCACAACTAAGCCAACGTACGGCAGTATGATAAGGTAAGTCATTTTCTCCAATCTCTTCAATAAATTGCACGAATTGTCGGTGATTCAGCCCAAAAGATCTGATAAAATTAACAGTTGATATGACTGGTTTCAGAACTTCAGACATATCCAAACATTTTCCGCACAAAGACTGTTGATGAATGATACAATGTAAGACTATTGGTTTGGAACCACCGTCATTTTCTACAGCCTTTGACACAAGAGCGACCACTCCTTTATCTTTCCCACTCATGTTTTTGCCTCCATCAGTTGTAATACATTTCAAGTTTTTCCATCGAAGGTTCTTTTGGTTAATGGCCATTTCAACTCCTTTAAAAATATCTGAACCAGTAGTTGTGCCATGAATACTATACATATCAAGAAGTTCTTCATGCACTTCATAGCTTTTATCTACTCCTCGAATATAAATCAACACCCGAGCAGTATCTGACACATCCGTTGACTCATCCAAGGCCAAAGAAAACCACTCAACATGTCCATTTTTGTTGAACAGTTGAGAGGATATATTTTCAGCGATGTCTTCTACCCTTCGAGCCACAGTGTTTGCTGACATACTGATTGTTTTTAATAAATTTACCTTTTCAGGGCACATTTCTTCGGCTACTGCGATTATGCATTCTTTGACCATTTCTCTATCGGTGAATGGTTTTCCACGTTTTGCAATTTCAAGAGCCACACGAAAGCTGGCATGAGTTGCAGCCTCTTGTTCAGTTTTGAGTTTTGTAAATAAAGATTTCTGTGATTTCAATCCGAGCTTCATAGCTTCGAATTTTTCTGTCCGCAAACTTCCTGTATATTTTGAGTAATTTTGAAAATGTTTTGCTTCATAATGACGTTTAATGTTATATTCTTTCAGAACGGCTATGCTTTCATTGCAAATCAAACATAGCGCCTTGTTACTGGACTCAATTACGAAATACTGAATGTTCCACTGATCTTTGAATTTTCTGCATTCACTATCAATTTTTCGCTTCTTTTCCATTCTACTAAATCACACACAAAAGCAACAATTCAAATCAAAATATTGTTACAAAGATGTCTTAAACTTAAACACGTACAAACACGTTTTAAGGAGGTACGCACTATTTTATTTCACAGCAGTGTCATAGGAACTGACTTGTGGTTGCGCCACTAGCCTTCTTATATATTCCACTTGCTGCCATCTAGAAGTGAGTGGAAGTCACCAGAACTTTCTCGAACCAACGAGATTATTCTGTAAGTGCTATTAGCGCCATCTGTTAGCGATAGAAGGTACTACCTATTTCCGCTTGTGTCCACCAGATGTCCTGTCACGTTACTCCTCATGGCTCGCTCGTACTCTACGACTAATCTAGAAATTACAGATAATGACAGGAAAATTAATAATATGCAGTGTTGCCGTTTTGCGGACTTTAGTCCGATTTGCAGCCTTTTTTAAACGTGGCGTACTTTTTCGGACTTTTTTTTTTCATGTAAAAAAATACTCATTCGTTACTTGAGTACTCGTTACTCGTTAGGAACCGAAGTAACGATTACTGAAGAAAAAAGTAATCAATGATTACTTGTGTATTTCATTACTTTTGTAATCAATGATTACTATGGCGATACGATGCGGGTACCCCATTATAATGGATACCCATACGATACGGAAAATACATCAGCTTCCCCGTCGCTAGAGGCATCTGGCAGAAATTAAATGAGTATCGTCCCCGTCGCTAGAGGCATAAAATTAAAGCGTTCCCGTCGCTAGAGGCATCTGGCAAAAAAGTAATCATATTTTACACCACTAGTGGACTGATTCAACTTTTTACCACCGGCAACAATGAATGATAATATGGTTTTGGCCCTTGGAATTTACTGGAGTAATCAATATGGCCCTAAGGCTGGAAAGTTTGGAGACCCCTGCGCTAGGCGAAATGAAACGCTTTGCGTGGGAAAACGCCATTACAGAGCTGGAGTGGACACACAGAGTGTCTGTGATATCGCTTCTATAAATTGATGAACTATCGCGCTGTTTATATGATTTATCACACATTACAGAGAAGAAATTAAGTTCGAATTTAAATTCACTAATAAATAAAATTGCATCCAAATAAAGTAGAAACTGTTGATTTACAAATGAAAATAATTTAAACTGATGAAATGCCCATTGCTCGTTCAACGCGAAGATTTGCCTTTTCAGAACTAATAAAATTCGATGAATAAAAAACACAGATTAGCTGAAGGATGGGATAATTCAACCAAATACTTCTGAATGTTCATCACAAATCGTGTTAGTTAAAAAGAAGGACAATTCACTTCGATTGTGCGTTGATTATCGCAGCTTAAATAAAAAAAAAATCATTCCAGATAGGATTTCTATTCCAGAATTGCAAACGGTTCTAGAGACTTAAGTAAAAGTATAGTTTTTTCATCAATCGATTTAAAAAATAGCATTTTCCATGTGGTTATGCATCCAGACAGCAGAAAGTATACAGCGTTTGTAGTACAAAATAATATTTATACGAATTTCTAAAAATTCCATTTAGTTTAATGAATTCTCCTGTAGTTTTTCAGTGATATGTTTTTCACGCATTTCGACATCTGGTTTCCATACATTTAGATCACATTGTAATTCTAGCGGCTGATGAAGAAGAGGGACTTGAACGTTTGAAACAGCATCTAGATATGGTCTTGAATTAAACCTTAAAAATTGTTAGTTTCTCAAAGAAGAATAAAATTCTTAGGACAAGTGGTTAAAAATGGTACGATTCGTCATTTACCCACTAAAACTGCAGCTATGAAAAATTTCTCTCAACCAAGAACTGTAAAACAAGTTCAAAGCTTTTAGGGTTTAGACGTTTTTTTAAGAAAGTGCATTCCACAATTCCCAATTATAAGGAAGCCACTAAGTGACCTCCGACGTGATTCAGATCCGTTTCAGTTTAGTCTAGACCAGAAACACGCATTCAATAAACTAAAAAACTGTCTGTATCAAAATTCAGTGTTACAATTATACTCACAAGGAGCCAAATTGGAATTACGTACCGAAGCTTCAAAATATGGTCTTGCTGCAATTTTATTTCAATAGGATAGTCAGGAGAAAATACTCCCAATTCATTATCTGAATAGAAAGACTAGTATACAAGAAGAGAAACTTTCTAGTTATGAATAAGAAATTTTAGCCACCATCGATAATTTAAAAAAAAAATTTGGCACTATCTATTGAGAACAAAATTTACAATTTTTACAAATTGTTCAGAATTTCAAAAGACAATGGACAAAAAAGACTTATGGACAAAACTGGTGAGATGGGCGTTGTTACTAGAAGATTACGATTATGAAATTGAACATCGTCCCGGTAAGCAAAAGTTGCATGTTGACACCCTTAGTAGAAATTCCATAATGCCAATCGCAATAAATGAAGTGATTCAAAAAATTACAACATTTCCGTTGTCTAACGATTATATTATATCATTATTGCTTCTAATTCAAAAAAGGAAAAACAGTGAATTCACAGATATAAATGGTATTCTGTATAAAATCGAAAATGGTAAAGGTGTATTGGTCGTACCTGAATCAATGCAAGTAGGAGTAATTAGAGGTTCACATACTCAGGTACATTTTGCTGCTAAAAAAATTGAGGGTATTGTAAGGTGAGAATTTTATTTTCCAAACATTAAAAAGTGCGTCGAGAGAGTAATTAACAATTTCGTTGAATGCACCTTGATAAATACAAAACAAGGAAATTATGCAGGAGTTTTGCACTCTATACCAAAAGAAGATGTGCTTTTGAGTACTTTTCATATCGATTTTATAAGTCCTCTTCTATCGACAAACAAGAGTTATAAATATATTTTATTGTGGTGGAGGCATTTACGAAATTTGTATGGTTTAACCCCGTGAAATCTTCAACTACACAAGCACCTATAGAAAAATTAAAACTTGAATACAGCACAGTTGGATCCCGAGTAAGGATAATTTCTGACCGAGATCTAGCTTTTAAAACGAAATTACTGATTTTGTGCTGAAGTAATTATTGAACACGTCACTATCACACCTGGTATACCGAGAGGAAATGGCCAGATAGAGAGAATCCACGCATTCTTGATGCATGTTCTTGCTAAACTTACGATTGAAAACCCCGTAAAATGATTTAAACATGTTGCTGCTGCATAGAGAACCATAAACAACACGACAAGCAAAAGCACAAGGAAATTCCCTCTTGAGCTTTTGATTAGAGTGAAAATGAAGAACAAGAAGGTTCAAGAATATTGAAAATATTGAGAGATGAGCAAATAGATGCCCTGATAGAAAAACGTCGTGAGGATAGGGAAGAAGCAAGAAAGAATATCCTGCGAATTCAAGAGGAAAACAAAAGGGCATATAACAAAAAACGGAAGAAACCGAAGAAATATCAAGTTAGTGATATTATCGCCATACACAGGACCCAGTTTGGTCAATCTGAGATCCAAATTTTATAGACCTTATAAAATAATGAATGTTCATCCCCATGACAGTTACGAAGTGGAGAAGATTGGAAATCTTGAGGGACCACAGCGAACGTCTACTGCTGCCGATCACATGCAGCCTTAGGAAATTGATTTCTAAGCCATTACCTGCAAACTAACTTTTTATATAATTTTGTTTATTATCGTTTTGTTTATTTTTCAAGTAAATCCTGATACACAGATTCCTGTCGAGGACGACAGTAGGGTCAGGATAGCTGGTTGCAGAAATGGAACTTCACTTATTGCCCAGAACGTGGAGAGAGAAATGAATACGCCTCATCATCAGAGAGCGCTACTACTGGAAGAGCAACATTCCAGAGAATGAAACGCTTTGTGTGAGAAAATGCCATTACAGAGCTGGAGTGTCAGTGATATCGCTTCTATAAACTTTTATGGAATAAGTGTACGGAGACTGACCGAGATGAACTGTCTCCGCATATTTGTATTGTATACATTACTTTCGCTTTTCTTAATTGATTAAACTTAAGTTTCTGTACATATTAATCACTATATATAAGAATAAATAGTTTCGAATAAACCGAAGTGCTCATCATTTTAAATACCCGGATATTTTCTACCCCATTTAAAAACCCACCACACACGCACACACACACACACACACATATATATATATATATATATATATATATATATATATGTATTAGAAAATCTCTTAGAAGAACGAAATTTTTTAGAACATATCAAATAGTAGCGATAATTTAAGGGAATAATAATTTTTTTCAAATATTAATATGTCAATGTTTTTAGTGTTAAAATTAAAGGGTTTAAAGGAAATTAAAAACATCCAGATTATCAGATATATATAATTGGCTTTTAATCTCCAATAAAAATTATATGTTAAGCATTTAAAATAAATCGTTAAATTCAAGCTCCTTAAGTAGTTGGATGTATAAATTATCAGTATTCAACATTTAAATGGTAGGTAATTTCTGAGTACAACAGTATATTTTGTGTAATAGCTGAAAATCTCAGCAAGGGTTAATAATCCTGGAATAACAAATGAGGAAAGAAATATTGCACTTTAGCTTATCATCACTAGTAAAAATAATATCATGGGAATGAAAAGCAAATTAAAGTATTAGATACCATAATTATTAGGTTTTAATAAATGTATAAATAAACTAGAAATGGATAAATGAATTCATTCAGAAAGTTATATGAGAAGATAGCTAGGAAAATTCAATTAATTCACTTAAATCCTTCGCTTAATCTCAAAAGTTATTATGTTCATTTATTTATTAATAGATAAAGAAGCTATATTTTCAACTATGTAAAACCTAGCTACAAAACTTTAAATCTCAAATTTCATAAGATTAAAGGCATATATAAAACATAAATTCTAAAAAAAGTAATAAAACTTTAAGCTAACACCGGTAGGATTTATTTATCTAATCCTAGCTCTAAATTATTATATCTTTAAGTGTCAAAGACATAAGTAACTATTTTAAATTTATAGTATTACATTTTTATTTTTAAAAATTTAAATGTAAGTGTATAAATTATTTTTCATTATAATCAAATTTAGGTGTGTAGAAAAGCATATTTCATTAAGAGGTTGCTGTTTCAATGTTTTTCTTTGTAATTTATATTTCTTCATCAAAATAGCATTTCAAATTAAGGTTAAATGTATGCAAGTGTTATACAATGATATTCACGGAACTATTCAAGCGTTTATTTCTTACGATTAAGACATTATATATTAAAAATTTAACTGGCTTCTTGTGAAATAATATAAATATCTCTTGTTGATGAGAATTTGTAAATATCTCTACAACTTTCAATGGAAAATGAACCTATTCAATAAATGTTCATAGATTTTCAGACCTTTAAAATTTGAAATTTTTTAAATTGTGTTTTGAATAATGGAAAGATTGAAATAATATAAAAAAAGATTCCTTCAAATTATAAAAATCCATTTTAATTATGTTTCCCTATAGAAATGAGGTATACAAATTTTGTTATACTACAATTTAAATTATCCTTGACATTTTTAGTATGTAATTCACAAAAATTAGGAAAAGTAAATAATTTCTAAGTAGTCATAAAGTATTTTTCAAACTTTACTTTTAAAAACTTTAAAAAAAACCTTTAGAAGAATTTTTTTTTAAAAAAATTAAGTAAATAAATGTTTTATTAAATTTAGAAATATTTATGAGTTTTATTCCTAGAAGGATAAAAAGTTTCAAAAGAAAAATACTTACTTTTGATATTTCCTTCGATTTTTTACTGAGTAATGATCATTATGAATCTAACTAATTATAAAAAATAAATGTATGTCTTATTTTAAATAAGTGTGGCTGACTTAGAACATACAACTGTGTTTTGATTTTCCCATTTTGTAACTTTTTTTTACTAATAATTGTTTAATATATTCTACAAAATTAAAATATTACAATAGGAAGTTTTACTAATATTTAAATCTAGAATATAACATTCATATTTTAAAGCAGGTTTTTCAATTAATGCAAACTTCAAATTTATAAAAAATTGTTCTTTGTCAAAGAATTTTATAGAAATTGTATCATAAAATGTAAATTATTCAACTGTTGTGAATAAATTAAATTGAAATTTATATCGCAATTATCATAGATGAATTCAAAATGTATATCCCTGAAACACGATATTTGAAAAGAAATTTTTAATTAGTTATCAAAATGGAAAATCTATTAACTTAATAAAACAAAATCTTTTTACATCTCAAAAAGAGAAACATACTTAATTTAAAATTGGTTTTGCTCCTTACCCTTAAAATGTTTATTTTTCTCATCAAGAATACTGTCGAATCTCAAGTGCTTAAAATAGAATTTGATTAAAATATCTTATTTGAAGAAAATAGTTAGATAAATAAAACTCTCCTAAGTTTCTCCTTTTCTTGCTTCTAGAGCACGCTCCTTGTCGATTTGGAAGAAGAGCAAGTGTATAAATTGAGCAAGGGAATGCATTTTATCTTCGCAAAGTGTTATCCAGTTGGACACTCAACCCACTATCCCCTGCAACAATCAACAAAACATACAAACACACATAGAAAGAGAGAGAGAGAAAAAAAAGTGGACTTAAGCAGGGAAAATCGCATGACCGACCCCAGCTGAGACACTGGTTATGGTACCTATTTCTTCCTCCTGGAAATTCAACCCTCCCCTTTTTGTTTTGTTTTTCCTCCCCATACGACAACTTGCATCAATGCCGGATCCCTTGCCTTAATCTGGAGAGTTGGCGATTCCTCCTTTGCGGTCTAGGGAGAAGTAGGGGATGTTTTATTATTTGTTTCGCTTGCCTCTTCTGGGAATATCTGATGACTTCTTTTTCGGCGACCCCAACGGAGGCTAAATCCGAAAGGGGAATGAAGGAAAAAGGGGGATCTAGATATCCCCTGGATGCTCATCATGCCACACTTCCCTTGGATCGAAGTTTTCTCTTCAGATACGGCGTGACTGGACTATCTGATTCGAAGATTCTTTGCCAAAACCTTCTGGCAAGGGATCTTTAAGAAATTAAACTAATTCGCGAGGAAATTGCATGTGATAAACGTGCGTGAGGAGTTAATGCCTGTAAAGCTCTATTACAGGAAATGCTGTTATTTAATTTACCACACGTGAGGGAAAATGGAATGTAAAATTTGCATCTGGGAGTGATTTTCTTATAAAGTTACGTGAAATTACATAAGTGAGCATGATTCTCTTAATCTCTTTTATATTTATCTTAATTTACTCTTGTTCGTGAGAGCTTGTTTAATAGTCTGTTTCAATTCAAAAGAAGTATTAAAAATGATGTGAATCATAATTTTGAAAGAAAATTTTCTCGTCAAAACTTTACTTAATGGATTAAGTATTTATTGTAATATTAAATAATCTATATTAAACCAATTATCAAAAATACCAAAATACGTATTTTTAAGTTATGCTTTCTGAATAAAATTAAAATTTAAAAGTAATAGTAGAGAGCTTGATTAAATAAAATTAGACTATCTTTAATGATATTTTTGCAAATTAATTCTTGATATAATTACTAAATTATTCTGTCCCTTACTCTCATTTTACTTTTCAAGAATCTCAATTTTAAATAACAACAATATTCTACTGGGATACATACATCAAAAATTATATCATTAAGTTGAATTTCGTGTAGATGGAATTTTCTGAAGTAGATGATAGATTTTTTTTCCAAACCTATATGTATTAGGCAAAAATCCAACCTAATTTACCATATTTATTCTTAATAAATTAAAAAGAAAAAACTAACAAAAATCTCTAATATTTTTCATAAATTAATAATAGAGACGTAATAAAAGTAATAACACAAATTATTCTACTGTTGAGATTTATTCAAAGGTTTCTTCTCTTCTATGTTTAAAAAAATGCGAAATAATAAAAAATTATTTTTTTATTGCGAGTTAAAATACTCAAAAAATAATATTTAAAGAAGGTTTTTAATTTATTATTTTAATTTTTTGTGCATCATATTTTGAATTAATTGATTATTACAAATATAGATTAATTATATATTTTATCAGAAATATATATATATATATATATTAAAACAAATATTTGATATTTATAATACATACGCTTAATTGTTAATTGAAATTATTCTGACAATATTAAATATTTTATTCAAAATTTATGTTATAATTTTCATAATTCATATTTGAATTTATTCATTTTTATTTCATTCAAGATTTTTTTATTTCATTTAACATTAATTTTTTTATTAATGTTTTTAATACGTAAGGCGTTAATAAAACTGTTTAAACTCTGAATTTTGAAAAATCAAAACGAAAGCACTTCATAATTTCAAATAACCTAGACTGTTGTTTTTTGATAATTTCTGCTTAAATCCAGACTAATGTTTGAGAAAATCATTACTTTAGCAAACAGCTTTGTAATTAATAGCAACATTTAAGAATTAGAAGCATTTATTAAATAAGATCTCATTTTTATCATTCCCTCTTCTATCCACAATTTCATTTTGACACATCGTCGGAATTGAAATTTAGTTTGACGTTTTAGTTTCAGTACTTCCTTGATCCGATATTAATTAAATGTCAAAAGAACGAAATGCGTCAACTTTCCTTCACGATATCTAAGACAAGCAACAGATTGAGAGATCATCAATTCACGTTCCTAGCAAGGCTGAATCGAGAATACTTCTTCCGATTCCCTTCTCTCATAAAATTAAAGTGTAAATATTACGAGCCTGTTGCTTTGCATATATTACGTTTACCATTCACCTTAAGCTCATCTAACTTGGCCGTAAATCTAGTGCGGAAATAAGCGTAATCGATGTGACAAACGGCATGAGTCGTAATTATACGACGTCGTCGGGCTTAAAATCAGTATAGGTCGTAAATTTTGAAGTGCAGTCATAAACTGAGCAGATTTAGACGGGTCGCATCAAGACCTAATGATGTATGCAGGATGCAATGTAATTTATTTAACGGCTGTTGATTGAAAATATGCATCGCATCAATTAAAACTCATTTCGATGTAGGGAAAATATACTCTTCCACATTTGGTCATCATTAAATATTTTTGATATGTTGTCTCAACATTAATAGGAAATTGACATAAAAAATCATTAAATTTTATAATTCAGTTTAAATACAAAACGAACAAGATTATATTATGACTTCTGAGAGATTAACATGATCTCCCATTCGTGATCATGAAGATTATAATCTCTAATTTTTATGAAGATTATAATCACATATTGAATAGATTACGAAATTTAATAATTTTGACATATCCATTTAAAAAAAAAAACAATTGAATAAGATTCGAATCTTAGAAATCGTAACAATAGTATTCTTAAACTTATTATAAAATGTGTTTGAATTTTTCAGTTTTTTTCTAATTTTGCATGAATTTTTGGTTACTTTACAATGATATTTGCAGGGAGTTTTTTTTCTTAAAAAAAAAATCTTTATTTTATATTAGTTTTATTTAATAACGTGTGTAATATATTAAATAAATAGAACGCAAATAACGATAAACTAATTTTAATTTGCAGCCAAATAATTTATTTAATGAAAACTGTTTCAAATAAAGTTCTGTCCATTAATTAACTTGCATTCCTCAAACAAAATCTTGGGCATTATTACAAAAGAAAGTTTACTCTTTATCTTAAATTTATTATATTCATTCTAATTTTTATCCTCTATTTTAACTTTTTTGGTAATTGAAGTGAATAAAGATATTTTATCATAACATTTGTTGTCAGTTTTTTTGGTTATAAATAATGTTTAATGATATTTATGATAAATCACTAATCTTCGTTTTTGTCTCTACTCATCACCAATGAATGTAAATTTCTCAATATTACATCTTGCAGCTCAAAATGGGAAGGTTTCTTTTCTAATCAAATATTTATACTTGATATTTAAGTAATATTCTGCACTTTTAAATGGTTCGATTTAATTAAAATCTTAATCGCTAAAAAAATAAGAAAATTGTGAATTTAAAAAAAGTGTTATACTCCCAAATCATTTGAAATAAGTTTACAAGATATGAAAAGTATTTAAAATCGATACTGAAAGAATTTGAGCCATGGAAATTAAATTTTTCGTAATTAAAATATGAAGAAATAGTTTAATTTCACTGACTCTATCTTTCTCATGCACTTAAAAAATGTGGTCAATGATGTTTTCCTAACGGTAATATGTATTGTAGTTGTTTTTGTCACTTCTTTAACAAAATATATAACATAGTTAGATCAGAGTATTCCATTAGTAAAATAACTAATTTTTCTTGGTAAATGTAATTTATTTTTATAGATTTTAACGGATGAATTCAATTAAAACTGCAATTGATCATCTCGCGTTTTTATCTTCAACTAACATTTTGAACTGTTTTATGAAGCTAACTTATTTGAGAACCTTATCTTCTGAATACACACACCAAAACTTACTTAAATCAGGTTTGCTATACATACAGAAGCGTGATAAATAGAGGATGAGAATAAAACAGAGAGAGAGATTTAGGGTGTTAAAAGTAATAAGAAGTGTTGAAATAGAAACAAGATTATAATCCACACAACATTCATGCCAGAAGGTTAATGATCCTGTCATTTGACTTGGACCCAGTAAATAAGTAATGTTAAAGATTCGCCTCCACTTTTGATATTATTTAGATTATTAGAGTTATCAGTTAATGTTGTTCTGTAAATTCTTAATTATAACACCACATTCGTAATGCATACATTAATTTTTGATTACTTTTCGACAAGAATAAAGTTTTGTATGTCTAACTGTTTATTTACAGTTTAATTGGGGAGTTATGATGGATCACTTCTCAAGTCCCGATATCCATATTGTTAAACCATGGATATAATAAGTTTAAAAGCTTTAAAATTATCAGGGTTTTCAAAAATTGCAACTGGATCTTATATTAATTTTTTATCCTTAAAGGTGTAATTTGATTCTAAATATGTAGACCTAAATATGTACTTTCATTTTGATGAACAACAATTAGACTTAGTTCAGTAGGAGTCGAATATTTAAACAAGAACAATATTTTTTTTACTTCAATAAAAATAAGTATAACACCTTAAGGTTTAAAAAATCACATTATGTATTGCAATGGATACTTAGCATGTTTCTGTCTCATTGATAATCTTAAGTGAAAGGTAAATACGATATGCTGCGTTTTCCAAATGATCATATCGTGCTAATTTTCAGCATTAGCAAAATACATTTTTTGCGTGCTTGAAAAAAAGTATACTTGTTGTAAATCAGATTTAGAAATGCAATGTAGAATTTTATGGTACTGAATATTATAAACCGAAATGAATTTCTTTATTTCTGTTGCTTGCACTTATTTTTTTGTTTCTAAAATAGCTTAAAGAATAAATTTCGATTACACTCATGTTATTTTATACGTTCATCGCTTAATAATATTTATTGTTCTGAATCACATTTACACTTTTATTTTTAATAATAAAATTAAGAATTTCGAATGTGAGCAATTAGCATAACTAAGCAACTCATATTTTGTGAAATATATTTTTTAATAAATATTTCAAGCATGCAGGCTCAATTTTAAATTATCTTACTTACATTATCAATTATAAAAATTGTATTCATTTAAAATGTAGAAGAATCTTATGCTAAATATTAAAAGTATATATATATATATATATATATATATATATATATATATATATATATAACTTTTCTATCTTAAACAGATAAATTAGACGCTATTACATTAATTTTACATTTAACTAAAACCCTTTTTTATGGATCGATTTATTAATTTAAATAACTGGAAAAAGAAATCTGTATATAATATTCCCAATGGAATACCACATTTAAATTTTCACTTTAAAAATTCAGAATTATAAATAATTGCTTTTGTGGTAAAAAAAAGAAAAGATTTTATACGAATTGTTCTCGATAAATTTCTATTTTTAATAATAAGAAAAATAATTTAATTATAATATAACAAAGTAATGTATTTACTTTTACTTTATCAAAAAATTTAATTGCATTAGTTCTTAGAGGATGAATAAATATTTTTCTTTTTAAATTAAGAGCACAATCCCAAAAGGTTAGACACAAAATAAGAACTTTTATTTAAATTACATAAATTGCACTATACGATGGAATTTAAATTTGAAGATGATTGCCAAAAATTCCCATAAGATAGATATAGTTGAAAATTTCTTATTATATAAAGATTTTATTTTCATAATATTTAAAGGCATTCTCATTTCAAAAGAAAGAACTAATTGTGTGAAAAATAAAAATACAATTACTGACTACAGTTATAAATAATGAATTTTTATCCAAGTGAGACAAATGCACGAATAATATTTCTTATGAAAAGTAACATGAATCTTATGAAATTGAATTTTAAAATAAATATAATGCATTACTTAAATTTCATTATTAGTTTATATATTTTTTTTTTCAGTTTTAGAAAAAGCCAAAAAAATATTTAAAAAGCTATTTCTTTTTGAAGTAGCTTTAAAAGCAAGATATTTAAAATCTTTTCATTTTCCGTGTCTTAATATTAATACAGTTTTTGAAATGTTTTTATTAATTTTCAGCGTTCTATATTTTTCTTTTTTAATTATATATATATATATTCTTTAGAGAGTAATAATGTCAGTTATTTTTTATTTATGTTTGTTTCGTAACTCCAATATTTTTAAGTAGCTCAGTAACTATTTAAAAAAAAATTCAGAAAAATCCTGTTTGTGCATGATTAAATGTCATTATAAAGAATCTTATGCAATTTAGGGGGACTGATCATGTAATTCTGAAACATTCTGGAAAGACAATGATGATACTAAAAACTATATACCATTCTCAAAACTTTTGCATTACTCTCTTACTTATGCTCCTTATATTTACCTGTATCAGTTTCTGAAGTTAAGCATGTGATAATACCTTTGATACTTAGTTTTAAAAACAATTAACTTAAAACACTTTGAAGCTAAAAATTAATAGCTGTACTTACTTGGATATAGAGGAATTTAGATTTAGAAGCAAGCACAGCATTTCTAGAACGTAATATTTTAAGCTTATTTATTAAAAGTTCTTTTTTTTTCTATAAAAATAAAAATATATTAATTCTATAGATCAGGAGTTTTATATATTTTTTTTACCATGCTATTAGGGTAAGCACAGTAGATAAATTCTCGAACAAGCACCTAGACCAAAAAAAAAGAAAAAAGAATT
This sequence comes from Nephila pilipes, assembly GCA_019974015.1. Classification (NCBI taxonomy): domain Eukaryota; kingdom Metazoa; phylum Arthropoda; class Arachnida; order Araneae; family Nephilidae; genus Nephila; species Nephila pilipes. The sequence continues at coordinate 17,911 of BMAW01011069.1, read as the reverse complement.
AATGATATAGTAAATATTCTTTATTAAAAAATGACATAATTTTTAGTACATTTAATGACAGTTCATAATCAATACCAATATTCTGAAGAATAACATTTTGTAATGTACTTTAATATATATTAAATTTTACATTAACATTACATTTCTTAAAGACAATTGACCTTTATAATTAACGCTCTTGATCCTGAATAAAAGGATTTAACATTGAGCTGATATCTCAGATAGAAATTTTCGATTGCAAATATTTCTAATTCTGTAATAATTAAACGGAATATCTGCAAGGAGAGCTTTCTAGGGGAGTTCGTTTTATTTAATCCTGTATTGCTCTAATTATGATAGAATGTAACTGTCTAATAGAGGAAAACAGAAAATAATTAAACTAAAATGGGGAAAAATAAGATGTAAATCCAGCAAAAATTTTATTGATTTTTTAATTTAAATTCAAACTCAGGGTTTCTCTATCAAAGGCAGTTCAAGAAGTCGAAACGTGGAATTTACCTATATTTACATGTAAACTCATTTCTATTCAATTCTTTACTCAAATTTGTTCGATTAGTTAGACTTTTCATTTGAAACTGAAAACACAACTTGATATAATTCTAGAAGGGGCAAATCAATATATTTCTTAATAAGTTTTGATGAGCTTATTACTGAAAAAAAGAACAGGAAATTTATAAAAGAAACGGAATAAATAGAACAATGTAAATCACACTAAATAGCGTAATAAAAATAAAAATGAACCTTATAAGTTGTGAAGGAAAATAAAGATTAATGAATTTTCTGCCATCGGTATAATTTACAACTGAAATGACTTAGATTACAATGAATTAACTCTTTTATCTTAACTCCAAGGTCTGTAATGATCCTTGCTGAAGTTCCTATCTTATACAAGTGTAAAAAAAGTACTCATGCTACCGAGATTTCATATATTAAAAAAAGCTAATCTTAGTGTAAAACCGTATATTACAATCAGAAACAAAGCACATCATCGAAGAAATATATATTTTTTTTCATATATATTTATCTTAATTTAAAAATACTTAATGATGTGCATTTTCCTTATCGCTGTTTACATACGCTTAAAAGTTTCAATAAATAATGCTGAAGGTACTAAATATAGATGAATCAAAAATGCATTGAAACGCTTGAATTATCAAAAGCGCATTAAAAAAATTATCAGATTCCTTCTGTGTATGTGCGACATGAAATGAAACTAAAAATAAATTATTCGGAGGTCGAAAATCTTATTTTTTTTATTTTAATTGAAATTTTTGCCGCAAAATAGTGGTTGAACTAGTAAGCCCATTAAAACGGAAGCCGTGAAAACGGTTCAGGATTAGGCGTTGTAGTGACAGCTATGGCTGGTATTATTCAAGGCTAGTTCGTGACGTAGACACATTGTGACCACAGACTTGGTGAGAAACTGTTGTGAGTTAATGCGGTGTTAAATGAAGAGCCCAGTAGACTGATTATGTCAGATTCAGGCGGTTTACATTCCATCAACGAATCTGCCGATGCGAGAAAATGATATGCTTCAAGCATCACGTTGGCTTCCAACAATGGGGTTCTGCTTCGTGCCAATAGAACATACGCTTTGTCCGTTATCCTGACCATAGTCGAAACGTCCAAAAGCACACATTATTGGGACTCTGAGTGTTTATTAGATGGCGTATGATTGGTGATGTTACGGTCTCAGATGAAATGTCGATAATAAGCAAACTGATATAATGCGGTAAGGAACTAATGTTTCGTAATACACGTGTTAGAAGAGTGACAGAATACATTTAAAAAGAAATTAAATCTTTATTAATTTTTGTTTGTTGTTTATTAAAAGTAGTACAATAATTTACATAGAATGAAAATAAACAAACAGTAATAAATTATTGGATTTTTATTATTTATATATATATATATATATATATATATATATATATATATGGTGTTCATCCAAAATAAATTTAAAATTTAATTATTTTAATCGAATATATTGAAATATTATACATATTATAATGTCTTAATGGATAGTAATTTATCATTTTAGAAACATTCTTGAATAGTTTTTAAAGGATTATAGTTTTTCAAGTATAAAATGTGCAGACTTTTAAAATTGATTACTTATTTATGTAATTATAGTAAGAAGATTACGGAATGTAAGAAAATGAAATGATTAGGGTGTATTTTAATAATGGATAAACGAAAATATTTTAATGGTTCATATTTTAGAAGAAAAATTGCTTGTAAATCTATAGTTTGGTACAAAAATTCATAGAATTCATAAAAGTGTATATTATAATGCGGAAGTTTTGAAACAAAACTTAATTTTTATAATTTAACTATTGTTCTTATGCACTAAATTACTCTTTTCTGTAAACAATGTGAAGAATGTGCTAAGAATTTTGTAATTAGTTATTTGTTTTTACATTCATGGTTTGCCAATAATTTCTTTCAATATAATACATAAGTTTGAAGCAGAATCTTGAATCTCTTAAATGGTTGTATTAATGATAAAATGTTTTGCAAAATATTTCCAAAGCATGTACCAATTTTTTTGTATTAAATATTTTCGTAAACTAACTATACACAAATACCAAAATAATATTATTGATTTGATTATAAATGCTGCCTTCCTTTAAGATGGTGTTTTCACTGTTATTATTTTCAAAATTAATAGAAAACAACATTTCAAATTTTACTCGTGTTGTCCCATTTCTTAAATTAAAAATTAAAAGTATATTTTATCGATCATGCAATAATTTTTAAGCGATGAAAACACCTGTATAGTTTCATTTCACAAAATTATTAATCAAAGTTATTTAATGAACAGAAACGTCACTTTTCCATGCTTTCAAAAGTCGAAATAAAACATTACTTTCGTTATATAACATGAATACCATACAAAAAAGATGAAAAAAAGTACATGAATACATTTATCAAAAAACTATAATGAGTGACTTAATATAACTTTTAATCACTACAATGAAAATGTTTTAATATTCAAAATAAATTTATAATTGCCACAAATCTTTTTTTTAAATAATAATCATATTACAAAAATAAAAAGAGATCTTAAATTACAAATATCTCAAAGATATTACCCAATCCTCTTTTTTAATAAAAAAAATATAACTTTTTAAAAAAATAAAAAAAATTATTAAGAATTTCGATGTAACTTTTTTTATATGACTCATTGTATCTCTTCAACAACAAAAAATACTGAAAAATTAAATAAGATTTTGGAGAAATTAGCGCCGCGTTCAAGTGTTTTATAAAATTCTATTATTTTTAAATCGATATATCATTAATTTTCAGGAATTACCTAAGAGTTTCAAACTATTTTGACGGAAATTCTAGAATTTCTGGAGGATAAGTTCATTATTTTCCTTTCATATCGGAATAATTATTCTTAAGGGTAAAATTGAATAAAATATTTTTGGATTGTTAGCACTTTTGCTTGCAATTAGTTATTCAGTTATCCATACTTATTTGAAGGAAATCCTTGTGAGTACATTTAATAAAAATTCCTTTGAATTTTAACTAACGTCGTTATTAAATCTTTTATTAAAAGTAATGTGAAAATATGTAAGAGTGTGTTCTATTTAGACAAATAAATTGAAGAACTTATGCATCTTAAACTACTTCATCGTGGCATTTTTGTATCATAAGCATTAAAAAAGCAACAAAAAAATGTTCATATATTAAATTAATACAAGGAAAATAAATTTGGAAACAGTGTTTTAATATATATATATATATATATACACTAAGAAAAATTACTTCTGAGGAAATAACGTTACATGTTAATCAAATTTCAACAGAAATCTCAATTTAACGGGCATAAGAAGGTTGCAGAGCATCTTACTTTACTTTAATATCAGATTTAAGGAATTTTTTCGATGCATTTATAAATATAAAGTTCTGCAAAACTTAAAAGTAACTCTTGCTTTTATAATATGAATTTACATTCAGTCTTTTCAATTATTATTTTTTTAAATTCTAATACAACAAACTTTCATTTTCAAACTTAGAAAAATATTTGTAACGGAAATAGAACTATAAAATATTTTTCTTCCATTGGAAGAGAAAAGTTTTTAGTTCTTGATTTGATAACTAAATTATTGACGAAGTTTATATTTCATGTGTTTTCATCCTTATTTGCATTTAAAACTGTACAGTGAATTCTAAGTAATGCAATTTCTAACTTATATCAAATAAAAACAAAGATATTTGAGCTGGTACATCACTATCTTACTAACCACATTGTATTACGTGAGAACATTGATATATATTAGAATTAGATGCAGTGCGCCTATACTTATATTAACTCTATAACAAAACAAAAAAAACGCAACAAAAAGAAATTGTCCTATGGAGACAAAAATTGGCGAATAAGAAAATTATGTGCAGATTAGAAAATGATTAAAATTTCAGAAAAAATTGAATGATTTATTTCAGAGTTACATAGTTACAAAGTAACGAGATCAATAAAGTGCTGACCCCCCCTCTAGCCTGTATGCAAGCTTCCACAGGTTGTGGCATAGAGTGATAAAGCTTCCTAATGGTGTCCTTCGGTATTTCTTGCCACATTTGCTCCAATTGTCGGGCTAGGTCATCAACATTCATTGGTAGATGCAGTTGCCTTCCCATCATTTCCCAGATATCCTCATTTGGAGAGAGATCTGGCTGGCCAAGGAAGTGTTTGACAAGCTGTAACACAGTTCATAGAAACACGTGCCGTATGTGGTCTCGCATCATCTTGCTGAAAATTGAGGCCAGAGTATTGCAGAAGGAACGATAGCAAAACCGGTCTCAGAATGTCGTCAAGGCACCGCTGTGCTGTAAGTGTACCTCTAAAGACGAGCAAAGGGGTCCGGCTATCAAGGGACCCAGACCATAACTCCTGGTTGAGGGTCAATATGCATGCAATAGTGAAATCAGGATCGAGATGCTCCCTGAACGTTTCCAGACATGTCTTCGATGATCATCAGGACGCAGGTGATAGCGAGACTGTTCGCTAAACACCATACGTCCCCTGTCAGCTTCATTCCATCCTAATCGAGTCAAGTACCATTCTAATCTAGCTCGACAGTGTGCAGTTGTGAGGGGCAGATGACGTAGCGGTGGGTACGAGCGTAGACTTCGCTCTATTAGCCGTCTGTGAATGCTCATAGTGGACACTCGAGTGCGGGTCGCCCATCTATCCTCCCGATCTCCTGTGGCTTTAGGTCAAACGTTACCATCATGAGGCTGAAATCTGCATTTGTCCACCCATTCTTGCAGCATCTTTTAATCGAGGCATCGCTTCGACCCATATGACGAGCGAATTTCCGATTTGCCCAACCTGCCCCTTTCAATATAGTGATACGTCCTCTTTCAAACTCTGACATTTGCTCGTAATTAGCTCGAAACTATCGTCGAGGCATTTTTTCAGCCATTGAAAGGTATCCTAAATCGCAATGCAAGAGAAAATTTGACCATCAGATTGAGAATAGCTTCTGATATACACCTGCTGAGAGCGCAATTCTAAAGCCCTGCATCTCCCGCTATTCATTCATTTTAATCATTTGCATGTTCCGTCCAAATGTCTTTGCATATGAAATTTATTACAATCGGGCTACTTCTTGGTGTGTCCTTTTTTTGTTGTTGTTTTAGATTTTATGAGTTTAATAGCAATACACTATTGCTGCAATAAAATACTGCATATATTGGGCTAATTTGCAAGATATGCAACATTTTATTGTAATGTAGGAAATATTATCTAAAGTCGCATCTTCTCAGATTGATCCTGTTCAGAATTATAAGTTCTGTCATCAATATCAAGTCCTTTTTCTTCCTTCGTTAACACCTTCCAACCTGAAATTACGTGATGTTTTTTGAATTGCTTTCTTTAAACTATAATGCAGTAATGTTTTACAATGTTAATCATACAAATATATGTTAGAAGCAAACATGTTTGAATACTTGAAAACGATTTCATAACAGATTTGTCTGCTTGTATTTATCGTATTATTAAATATTTGTATTATTTTATTCTAATTCATAATGCAAGTTTTATATAAAGACAACACCCTTCTTATATTAATTAATTGACAAGTCATAAACGTTAACATTCTTTGAAAATATAAAAGTGAAAAATGGTCTTGAAAATATATTATTAAAACTTTAATAAAATTCTATTTAGTTCTTAAGAAGTGCATGATAACAATATCAATAAAATATTATAAGAAAAAGAAATATAATGCCATTTCAGAATATTATGTATATATATATATATATATATACTACCGGAGAGTTATAAAATAGGTATTACTATTTGAAGATGTCTGTAGCTTCAAAGAATTATCCGAATGAAACCAAAATCGGTACACTTACTATCCATGAAAGGTAAAAAATAATGGAATGATAATAATAAAAATTATTTGTGACATTCGCCCACAGATTGTGCTGTAGAGTGTATAATTTGTAAAACAAGAATAAAGAATTAAAGCGTACAACCGAAAGGTACAAGTAGATTTTGGGAAAATTTTGCAAATAATGTGATCACGCTTGAATATTGTGGTAATGATTAAGTTCACGTTTTGAATGGCTATTGTGCTGGTGGGCACATTCCAGACTATACAAATCATGCTCAAAAGGGGAATGTAATGCATCCGGCGTGTTGTTTTGCAAATGTTGTGTAATGCGATCTCTTAGGTCATTGAGATTTGGGATGCCTCCAAAGTACACTTTAGATTTTAAGTACTACCAAAGCCAAAAATTATATAGCGTCAGATGAGGGGATCAAGAAAACTGGCCATACAAAAATACCAGTTTGTTGTTCAATCGTCTGTGAAATGTTGTCTTAAGAACTGTTGTAATGTTCGCCCATTACGGGGTGGTGCTCCAACTTGCATGAAAAGAGTTTCAGAAAGACATTGTCTTTGCTGCAGTTGAGTGACTACGAATGTTTGAACGTGTGCATGTATCACGTTCAAACATTCGTAACCGAATGTCTTATGTTATGTATGCAGTAACCAAACATATTCTAGGATCCTGAAAAAAAATAAGGACCAAGAATGAAGCTTACAGAAAGGCCTCGCCACCCAGTGAGTTATGGAGAGTGGATGAGTCTTTCTTGAATAACATTTGTTGGCTCCGCAGCCCATATTCTACAATTCTTCGTATTGACTGCACCATTCAAATGAAAGCTAGTTTCATATATCAATATACTATTCCAAGAGAAGGTATCATCTACATCCATTCCTGGTAAAAACGTTAGAGAAAATCCAATCTCTGCTACGCGTCACCTGGAAATAATTACTGATGACGAATGATTATATATGGATGACATTGGATAATCTTTATCGGGATTTTTCAAACAGTAGCATTTAGAATATCCAACTATCTAGGAATTCTACATGCACTAGGACCAGCTTCCAGAGTCCCTGATGGGTCCAAAATTACAGAGACAACCTATTATTGTTTGGAGAGAAGTAATAGTTTTCTCTCCTTTCCACATTTTACAGTAAATAGTCTAATCTCCTCGAAATTTTTTACCATTTATCTCACTAAATTCTGCATCATAGAACATTTTTCTTTAGGCATTCCTTTCTCACGTCTAAATTCAGCTGCAGCGTTTGAGTTATTGTCGTAGGATAGTTTTAAAATCAAATCACGATCTGGCAAACTAAGGGTCATCTCGTGGTCAAATCAAGAAATGGCCGATATAGCCACTTCTTGATTTTGCAGATGATTACAACGGCGTTTGCGCTGAAAGTGCCATCTGTCGACGATTTTCGCAAATATTATTAAGTAATTATTCGATTCTTTGTCCCTCTTCACGAACAGTAAGTTTTTCGATTTTGTTTTATTCCGATTATTTCTTCCAGCTACAGAAAAATTCAAATAGAGATACTTATATCACTACCACCTGGTACATATATATATATATATATATATATATATATATATATATATATATATA
>BMAW01011066.1:2608-13190 GCA_019974015.1 Nephila pilipes | reverse complement strand
AAATAATGCTCATGAATATTTGCAAAGCTTTGTTGAAGAAGTGTGATAAAAAAAACAGCCTTCTCATTCTACTAAGAAAATATTGCGATGTTTCATTTTAATAATTCAGTGAATAAATGCATGTAAAATAAAATTCAAACCAGGAATTTTAATAGACTGCTACTCTGAAGCTATTCTAAATAAATTCTCATTAGAATAGCTTGAATAAAAAAAATTGGATGGCGTATAAATTACATTTAAAAATGAAAGAATATTTTAAAATAAAAACCTTTCAGAAATTCTGGCATAAAAGCTACGGAGTAAATAATATTTTAATTGTGTGATAATAATTTTAAAATTTTAGAAATAAACTGTATGCACAAGGAAAAAAATAACCATATAAAAATTCTAGTAAATAAAATGAAAGTATATAAAAGAGGTGATAAGAAATAATTATTCATAAAAATTATGAACGTTCTTTAAAAATGATTGTTAGTGTATCATATAAAAATAACAAATAGCAAAGCTAGTTTTATGTAAAACTGCTATAATATGAATGGTGGGAAACATTTTATTATAAAGTAAAAGACTTCAAAGATAAATTTAATAGAAAGTTTAAAGATTAAAAAAAAATCCTTAAGTGAAGTTAATAAAAGCTTGTTTTAAGATGTAACTAGACAATAGCTATAAGAATTAATACTATTGCAAAAAATACTTCCTTAAAGATGAAAATGGTACCATTAGTTGAGATGAAATATCACTTATTTTGTGCACCCATTTTTTAATAGCCGTGTAAAGCATGTTACGTTAGTCCACTCGCAATTTTCTCTTCACTGACCTCGGGGACTTTTATCAATTTTAATTGCCTAAAAATTACAATTTCTTTCCAACCCAAATGAAACGTGATTAGGTAAATTATATGAAGACAGAAGTGAAGTGAATTAGATGTAATGGTATATAAAAGAAACAGACTTAAATGAAAATGAAAGGAAAAAGAAGACAAGTAGATTTTTCGCTTGTAGATTTGATATTCAGATTGAAATTCTTCTGTTAGTTTTATGGATTGAAGAGAGTTCTACTAAAGGTATTGGTTTTCGTAGTTATTGTTGAAGAGAGTTGTGGAACTAAGAACAAGTGAATTGGTAAAGTAGATTTCTTATTTAAATCATAAATTACAATTGTGAGTAAGGTTGATAATCTAGAGAGAGCGATATTAGACAATCTGTTGTCAAAATAAATGCAGAATTCTGTTTTGCGTGACTTCAGATAGAGTTTAGTAGTTTTTAAAACGTTTCCATGATTTCACTTGGTGTGTGTCTGTGTGTGTGTGTATCAGTGTGTCATCAAATAATTTAACCAACTTCCCATCAAGCTAGAGCTCTGAAAACTTGTGAATCGTTCTTAATCACATAACAATGCAATATTTAGACATTTGTGACAAGTTTTTACTAATATTTCATTATTTGTTTTTTAATAATGCAGTTTAGCCTAACCACTTAGCACGATTTCAAAAATTGCCAAACTTGGCGATTTTGTTTGGCTGAACGTTAAGTCCGCGATACGGACCAGGGTAGCCACATTTGGCAAAATACCGCCAAATAATTCATGTCGCCAACGGTGGTTGGGCTAAACTGCAATCCAACCTTTAATTTACCGGATGAATTAATTATATATTAGTTAGTTTTAACATTTTCATGTATTTCACTTGGTGTGTGTCTGTCTGTGGGTGTATCAGTGTATCATCAACTTTTCGATCGTTAATTTAACCAACTTCCCATCAAGCTAGAGCTCTGAAACCTGGCAAAACGCTCTTACTCTCCTAACAATGCAATATTTAGGCATATGCGAGATGTTTTAACAAATATTTCGATAAATTTCAAATAAACTTTGCCACCATATAAAAACGTTGGTTTTTATCTCGAATTATTGACAAGTATATTAGATTGAGGTATGGCCCAAGGAGCTCGGTTATGTAGGGCAGATAACATTACATTTTAATTAGACATATTACATTAGATTCATTACATTTTAATTACATCAATCATTCTAGAATATTTTAATTAGATATAAGACATTATGAACAGACACATACACAGAAGTATATCTATTAACAGATGTAAAACTTCAATAAAATTGGAAAATAGCCAAAATTATTGTAAACCTAGAAAAACCATTAAATGACAAAGTAATTTAAAACTCTACATCTATTTTATACTTAAGAGTTATTCAGGTCAATTCATCAACTTTGTTGGAGTTATGTTTTAAGTTTTACTATTCTCAAATGAAACTTTTTTTTTACTTTACCGCCTATTACTATTCATGTGGTCCGTCTATTAACTATATCCGTGACCGAATCTTTGAAAACTATCCTTTCATAAAAAGAAGAAGGGGGAAAAAAAAAGATTAAGTTTTTCTGCTACGAAACTAGATCAATGTTTTCATTATTTTATAGCCGGAGGCAAGATAAGAAAAAAAAAAAGGAAGAAGTTCATCTCTCTCTCTCTTTGATTTTCATGGCGAAGTATCTCATTTCTATTCAGAGGACCCTGTTGTCTTCCAGCCCTCGAGACTGCCGCAATTTCATTAGCCCTGCCAGACTCCGGACTTAAATATCGAATCAATACGATACTCTTCCTCTTCTTTTAAATTCCTTAGTGATATTATCCAGAAGGTTTAACTTTCTTCTTCATTTTTTCCCTTCTTTCCTCCTCATCCAAAGGATGCGTGTTTTTCCGTTTTTATATCGCTCAGGAGCTAAAAATTATCATCGACCCTCTCTCGTTTGCTAATGATCTCTCGTGCCGACGACACGCTTTTATTTATGGACGCCTGTCTGAAAAAGTTCTTGTAGTTTGTGCACGTGTTCCTTTTTTTTTTCCTTCTTCTTCCGCTGTCTTTCCCCGTTAGTGTTGTTTAATTAATTTCGATGGCCACTGTGGGTAAACAAGTCATGAGCTATGATACCGACATTCCCTTCTTTGGGGTTTTTCCGTGTGTTTTCGTAAACAAGCAGTTAAGGGAGCTAGTAACTGTTAAACTTATAAAGAAATTCGATATTTTGAAAAAAGTAATTTAAAATATAGATTTTTTTGAATATTTTAAAATAAGCTTCACAAAAAGTTTAATTATATCTGGAGAAGTGATTTTATATATATATATATATATATATATATATATATATATATATATATATATATATATATATATATAGATCATATAATATTATTTTTCCTCACGCACTTACTTCTGCAATTTTCATCCATTTTCGCGCAAGAACCTTACAAAATTGTAGGAATTATATTATATAACATAATTTTAATTAAAATTATTCTGTACCTTACGATTTTTATATCGTTTAAAGGGTAGGTATATATGTTAAAACATGAATAATTTCTTGTTCATTTTAAGTAAACCTTAAAAATTGAAGACTGTTAAATGTTAAGGTATCCGTACAGCTTTAAAACGCCATTTTTGTCAAAATTTTCGATTTTCTAATTTTAATGTCAGTTTTAAAATTTAAACTATTTTCTTTCTATTAGTGTTTGAATTTTGCTTATACCTTATTTAGAATTTAAGTTACAGGGATTTGAATTTTACTCTGTAGCTAACTTTTAATTGCATTTGAAAGTTTGTTTATGATTTTTCTCAAAATGAGTTTCCTCGACATATTTAACTACGTATGGCAACGTAGATATCAGAAAAAGTTATGAACCAAATTAATTTAAATATTACAAGTATCTTCTTTAAGTAGTTTTAAAGAACACCTACTACTTTCAAGGTTGTAAAATTGATATGTTTTTGGTAACATAGGTGTAAATCATGTATTGTTGTAACTTTTTTTTGATTTTTCATTGTTATTTGACTCGAAACATAATAAAAATTGTAGTAATATAATTTTCAATATTAAAGTAGTGCTAGACCCAAACAATGTTATGATGAATAAGATAAAATTTTCATTATAATGATATTTTTGTTTACTTTTGAGTTATGAGCGTTATTCTGATAGTCAATTTATGTTGTATTTTCGCCATGTTTTCCACTCCACGTTTTTTTTTTTTTTTTTTTTTTGTTTTTTTTTTTTTTTTGAATTAAAAGCAGATTATTAAATGTATTTTTCACAGTTTTAGGTTATATTTTAGCATTAAAAACTAGTTTGATAGCAAATATCAATGTATTTCAAAAAAAAAAAAAATTGTACGAAGGTGTACGGATGCCTTAAATAGTTGATGTTTAATAACATTTTACTTTATTTGCATTATGAAATAAAAATATATAGTACATTCTGATGTAAAAACGTTTTATTAGAATTGCGGTAATTATTATTAAAAATTGCGAAGCCTAGACGTTGTCATTAAACAATATCTTATAAATTTTCGAAACTGTTTATAAATATTTAAAATTAGCTTATCAAAGTACAAGTTATAAAGTATCACATACAAAATTTGCATCATTTCAAGGAAATTTTAAAAAGAAATGAAGACTCAAAATAATAAAAAAAACATGCTCGATTCGTTTCATTCAGCAGTTGTATGACTCCTTTAAAGCAAATTTTCGTACAATTCTTAAAAATTAGGGCTTAAATATTACTCACATTTTTAACATAGATTAAAAACTGTTTTCCACAATGATAGTTCATTATAAATTTGCTATTCTTTCGGGCTTCTGGTGGGCAGGCAGGCCCTAGAAATTTTACAAACTTTGGCAAACCCGAAAAATACCTTTCCCCTAAGCTTCAAAAATACATATCGAATTGGTATTATACGTGTAACTAAAGGAAGTTATGTCGGACACTTGTATAATCGCATATTTAATAAATGGGCAGATAATTATATTACTGCTGACTAAAAAAAATAATAATAGCCCATTGGATGGCCAATATTGAAAAAAAAAAAATCCAAATCAGAACAAATCTCTTTCCAGCATGAATTTGTATAATTAACATACTAGATCTACTTGGACGGATATTTACTTCAGTAGAAAAGAACAAAGTTGGTTCGAAAGTTAGTTATGAAAGAAAGTTGGTTTTATTCGACTTTTTATAAATTTTTAATTAGCTAAAAAGGTTTCCTGTCATATTTTTCTAACTGAATTACGATTTCTGTCATGAAGAGTCACTATGTCTCTGCCCCAAACATTCCGTTGTTTTCGGCCAGTGGTCTGATTTATGACACGTGATCAGTCAAAATTATTGAGACTGTTGTTGAAATGTGTTCTCTTGTTATCAGCATTATCACTATTCATTCTTCTATAGGTCAACCCCTAATTTGTCAGTGTACATGATGAAGACGTATCCTATGGTTTTTGAGTTACTCTCTCGATACGAGGACAATATTTGAGCCAAAAAATTCCCTTTCTAAACTTTTTCAAAGTGAAAGACAAATCTTATAGCTTCATCTATATTACATTTGCTCCTTCAGCTCACTCTTCAAGGACATTTTGTAATGTCGAATTGAAAATGTCTCCCAATAAATGAAACGTGTCTTAGTTTGGAATAAGTGAAATGAGGATGAAATGAAGTCTCGCAATAAAGGAAACGTGTAGTTTAGATTATAAAGAGAATTAGAGAGCAAAGGGTAGTGAATATATTTCGAAAACTACGTTCATAAATAACAAATAATTGAAATACTGATGTTGGTAGTTTATTGAGTGTGAAAGTTAGTAAGCTTAAGTTACCAATTAAGACCTTCTCATTAAACTTACATTGAATAAGGAGATTTCGATTGTGATTGTTTATTAAAGTCGCAATTAGAATCAACAAAAGGGGAATTGTCAACGTACCACGTTATTTTGAACTTCCAACAAGTTAAGGGACGATGCCTCAGCTGGAACTTTCCTCTCCAAACTTCCATACTGTGACAGGAGAGAACTTGGAATCCCGATCCTGTTGACAGTGCATCAGTCCCGCTAAACAACGTATTTTTAGTAGAATCAGGTGGCCGCGGTAGCGTAGTGGTCATGGTTTCGGATTCGTGGTCAGCGTTTTTCGTTCAGTCGTGGGTTCGATCCTTGGCCACTAAAGACCCGCCGTGAAGCCTGGGTTAATGCACATTATATCAGTCGGGGACCAAAGTTCTACCGTTGGCGTGGTGTGGAAGTTAGGAGAGGGGCTGTCAGCTCAGGTGTCGTTCTCTTCACTTGACCGAGGTTCAAAATTACAAGGTCCGTCACCAACAGCCCTCGTGTTGCTTCTAGTGAGACGTTAATGAAAACTAAAATTAGTAGAATCAGGAACGAAACAGCACCGACCGCAAACCCGCTACCACAACCACTAGGCTACTGCTGCTACAAATAAATTTAGAAGTGAGTCCAGGTATGATCTTCAAAAAACAAGGGACTTGAGCCCTCATCTTTAACTCTTCTATGATCTCTTATCCGATTGGATCGGGAAAAAGAAAAATTCTTATAACATTTAAGACGCATATAGGGATTGATTGCCACAGATAAAGTAGGTTAAGGATTAATTATTCTGTAAAAAATTACCAAGCTATCAGCATTAAATGAATTTTACCTTTATTTTTACTTTGATTCAAGACCACTTTAAATATCATACATTTCTGCAGATAAGACGATAGTTAAATACTTAAAAAGGGTCCCCAAAAACTATGGTCGTCTTGTAGGACACATACAAAAAAATTTGTCAGAAATTTATATATACGAAAACCGTTATTAAATAAAATACTCTCCGGAGAGAGCGTATTTAAAATGCTGCAAAATCTTCACATTAATCATCTAAGGCAAATAACACCTCAAATACATCCTTATTTTTGTTGATGAGAAGCTTGTCATTTGAGTCCCATTCTGTACCGAATGAGTCGACTTCCGTTACATCATTAGCATTCTGTAACAGATCGTCCTCAGTTTAACCCACAGCATCAGAAATGCCACATTTTTTGAAGGATTTGTGAGAGGGTCATGCGAGTTCGTGATTCGACACGTGTTTCTATAGACAGTGGTGCCAGATACAAGAAAATAAACCTGGAAATCGATTGATTATTTCCCATAGTCTCATTCAAAAGAAACTTTAGGCCCCTTGGAGACCAGCCTCTTAATTTTGAGCCTCGGTGAAGGGACTCGGACGACACCTCCCTCTCCAAATTTCCTCAACACGCCAAAGGGACGATTTTGAGACATCAGATCCGCTCCCTACCGGATGTTTAGTGATATCAAGATTCGAATCCAAGACTCGACAGAAACAACAGCGATCTCGGGTTTCGACCATAACCACTAGGCTACCGCGGCCAATAAACTTGTTGGGTTCACGTGATACATTGTTTGATACATGCATCTATAGGCAGTGCTGCCAGTTGCGACGGAATAAAATGTGTTCCAGATGAAGATCGATGATCTTAACCAAATTCACATAAGCCGTGGATAGTTTGGGGATCTTCTTATTAGACAGATATGTGCTAAAACTATAAAAATTGACAAAAATTTGTATCTCATCTTATCTGAGGAAATGTTCGGATAAGTTTAATATTGACCCCAAAGGAAATAATAGTGGATGTTACAGTATTTTCGGGTTTCAAAAAGTCAGTATAATTTTCATTTAACTCTGTCACAAAACTACAATATATAAGAATATGCATTTAATATAAGCATCATGCATTTAATAGGAATATGCAATTAATATAAGCATTATGCATTTAATAGGAATATGCATTTAATATAAGCATTATGCATTTAATATAAGCATTATGCATTTAATAGGAATATGCAATTAATGTAAGCATTTTCTTAATCATGGGCATTTCTTATGCTTTTATTAATTAATTTTATTAACTAACAATTCATAAAAAAGTATATTTAGATTAACTTCAATAGAGATTAGATTACGAAATATTTAGAATAACTTCTTAACTTAATAAGAATGTAATTGAAAAAAATGAATGTTATCTAAAATAAGAAAGAAAGAAATGTTATATTTAATGTAATGGAAATATTATAAGAAACGGAGAACATAACAGAATGTTATATAAAAATGTAGAAATATTAACAATTCCAATAATTTTAAATATATCGAAAAGCCAATTTTTACAGTATATATTCATTTAAGTAAATCTTACTTTAATTTTCAGTAGTATTTTGATATTATTGAGGAGAGGCAATTAGTCTATTTTTTCTGTAGCACGGTTTGACATAAGAGCTCAGTTTTCATAAAGTACACATTGGGTCACAATAAATGATCAGATACAGTGAAAAAAAAATCTTTTCCTCATGCTGTAGAACTCTGTAAAAATTCTACAAAATCAATCATTATGCTTATAAACTTACAAAAGAAACGACTTTGTGTTGTGTCATATTAAGCATCTCCTTTCATTCATTATTTTCTAAGTTGAAGAAAATAATTACAAATTATTTTATATTAATAATTATATTTAACTATATTAGACTAAAGTAAAAATTAGAAAACATATTAAAGGGTAATTTTTTTCAAACGAAACATTTTTAAGGAGTTATACCCAATAAAAAAATTCCCAAAAATTTAAATATGTTTGTTGGGGAAAAACTTTTTCTTGAGGAAAATTGGGTTTATGTTGTGTGAATAGATTTTTTTTCACATTCAAACCAAACATGAAGAGAGAGAGAGAGAGAGAGAAAAAAAGTTTATTTTTGAAAAGTTTTTTTTCCTTTCTAAAGCCGACGATAATCATTTTTGTGTTAATGATTTATTTTAGAAAGAAAAAATTATACATATAGATGCAGAAATAATTTTTAGATATGGATATAAAATGGAATGATGAAGATTACGGCAAAGTTACTTCTTGTAAATATATAACTCATATAAATGTTTTTCTTTTCAAATAATATAACTAAGATTATTTTGTTAATCATACAGATGGGAAACTAGTTAAATATAATTACTCTTGGAATTAAATTCAAGTATTAACCTCCGAAATTCTTTGAGGCCGCAGTTGCCGAGTTGTTATGACCGCGAGTTTGCTTGTGTCGAAACGTGGGTTCGAATCCTGAGCCTTCTGGAGACTAATTGATCAGCAAGGCTGATGAACGTTAAATTCATCGTAACTTGGGTTTTGATTGATTAATTGTTCATAAAAGTAGCGCTTAGTTGTAACACGGGATCTAATGGTAGGAGAACTCGTAATTCTGAACTTCAGTCAAGTGACGAGGACGGTTTCTGAGTTGGCACCTCCCCCTTCAAATTTTACACCATGCTTTAGTAGGACTTGGAGCCTCAACAAATTTAATATGTATTATTCCCGCTATATGACTTGTCTATTGTGGTATCGTGACTTTAACTCAAGATTCAACTTGGTGTGGAAATTTGAAGAGAAAGGCGCCAGCTCATGTGTCGTCCTCGTCGCTTGACTGAGGTTCAAAATAACAAGATCCATCCCCCAAAGTTCTCGTGTTGCTCCGAAGAGCGACTTAAATAAGCAATCAATTAATCACCATGTTTGAAATATTTGGCATGTGAGATACTGCATTTTTCAAGCCTGAAGGCGGAGTTTGTAACGCAGAAAATCATTTTAAAATCGAATATCGTCTTATGCTCCGAATAAAAACCTTAAAATACAAATCTTTATACCGTATCATAGCTATTAGAGTATTTCAGCTCACTGTGGAAGAAGAGGCGATTATAAGATCATTTCAGAAACGCGGGATGATTAAAATGATGGATGCGGTACCGAAGATGAAGCAGTTTTTGAAAGGATTGACAACAATAGTTCAGACGAAAGTAATACGATCGGTGACGTTAAACTGATGATAGATAGAGCCGACAGTGAAGATGGATTGAATATTACTTGTGTGAATTATTTAAACGATGAATAAAAGTAGTATGAGGACCGTTCGATAAGCTCTTAGAAAATCTAAGAGATCGTGCTCGTAATATCTAAAATAGTTTGTTTTTAGTAAGCATCAGGACTTACTAGACAGCTGTCTAAATATAGTTATTTCCGTCCTAAAGTTTCACTTTTATTGGCCACTGAAGTAAAAAACTTGTGTTTATTTAGAAAAATGGAAAAAAAGTGAGTTTCGAGTGGTGATTAAACATTTACATTTAAAAGGCTTAAAACCGAAAGAGATCAAAAAATTGAGTTGGTTGAAGTTGATGTCACGACCCGTGTGGTGACCGGGAATGACGGAATAGTCCCTCTGTAACTCATGCATGTCGTAAGAGGCGACTAAAATAGGTACCCAGCGTCTGGGGATATAGCCGGGCACCCTGACCCAAGGGATTATATCTGGAGACCTTAGGGACTTGCCTTCTTCAGGTAAGTATAGGCATAATAACCATGATGTATCCTAGTGACTTTTTTCTTTTCTATGGGGTTTACTGTCTTTGGTAAACATAGGTGACCCACCTCCGGTTTACCCTAGCGATCCTTCTCTATTTTCGACTCCTTGTCAACCAATTTTCTTTTTTTCAATTTTTTAACATCTAGACCATAGTTAAATCTTGTTTAGCGCAGCATAGCCATACCTGGCTCTTCCGCCAATATCTTTTACATTCACTCACTCACTCACAGTTCAATTCATATCTGCTCCTGCGTTTGCAACTGTTTACAACTGAATAAATGAGCTTAAACGTGGCCACAAACCCACAAAAGATGAACGGTACATCCAGTGGAAATGACTATTC
>BMAW01011051.1:7100-18806 GCA_019974015.1 Nephila pilipes | reverse complement strand
TTATATGCATAAATTTAAAAAAGGTGAAATTGCACTTATTTAGAAATGTTTTACAAATCACCAAAAACAGATAAATATTTTTTACCATAAATATTATAATTATAAAAATAATTTGAAACATAATAAAACTGAGAGCCACAGAAGTTAAAAAAATGCCTGAATAAGGAAGAAATAATATAAAAAAATTATTTGTGAATTAAATATTAATTTTGATCATAATATAATATATTTTAAGTACTTTATTTTTTAGTTTAAAGAAAAATTAAATATGAATTCTCAAAGAATTCTTAATTAAAAGATAATAAAATATTAAGTCAATTTATGCAATTTGTTAAAAATATTACTAACTACCTATTAAAGAAATATAATGTCAAATATAATATTAAAATAAATAATACTACAAAATTGTATACGTTATATTTTATGAAATGATTTTTTTTCTCCGAATTAACTGTAATAATAAAAAAAATTAAGCATTTTCTTAAAATTAAAATATTGCTATTAGAAATATTTTAGATATAACAAAAAATGGGTAGATTTGTTTTTAATTTTATGATTATTAAAGATTTGAAGAATTATCTAAATTGTTTTGGCAAAGAATAAAAAGAATTTAATAATAATGATCACCAACAAGTCATTACAGGAGATCCAAGCATTACATAAAATTAAATCTTCATAGACATAGTCTATAATTTTTCAGAGTTATTATCTGTAATAGTATCAACACAGTTCATTAAAATGAAGAATTTATGACGTTGTTAATAATTCTTTTCAATAATCTTACTATTAAATACCGTTGACAAATAATAGCATTTCATGAGTACAAGTAGTTCATTTATACAGATATTATTAATATAAACTTTTAAAACTAAACACAGCATAAAAATACATGAAATGAAAGAATACAGAGTTACAAAAATATCTTATAATATGTCATATTGATACAATTACAAACATTTATGTAATTAATTTCAGATATTACTATAATTTAATTATTAATAAACATAATGAAGTAAACAATGCTTATTTTGAAAACAATTTTAGTGAAGAATATAATAATAAAATTTCAACCCCCTATGAAAAAATAAGTTTACATCTAAATAAAATTAAAAACCTCAGATGCTATGCTATTATTCAAAATGCTGTAATTCACAAACTAATGATCCGACAGCTGTCAAATTTATGCAAGCATCTTTTGAGAGTTAGGGCTAACTAAAAAACATATGGACTTAATTCTAGTAGCGCCATCTATGTGTCAGGCCGGGGACTTTTCAATTGATTTGTTATATATATATATATATATATATATATATATATATATATATTATTAACATATCAAGTAACAAGACAGAGCAGCAGTTGCAAGAATAGAGCAAAGAGTTAATAGGGTATAGTCTTTCTTACAGATATAAATCTCACAACGTGGTTTGCCTGGAAATAAAGGCAGTTTATGAGTTCCTGTGTCAGCTGACCCATTCGTTTATAGCCTTTTTCAGGTCTTAGATGGTTCTTGAAGAGGCTGCAGGTTGCAGTTGCCCTCCCAGACATCCCAGGCATGTCCATAGAGTTGGAATCTGACTGGCCAATGCATCGTTTGAATATCCTCCTTTGCAAATTTGTCGTAGCTAGTTCTATATGATCTCGTTGTCATCGTCAAAGAAACGGACAAGTGGACCCTAAGAGGCGTATATAGGTTTCCAAGATCTTCCCTGCCACCTCAAGGAGTCGCAGTGCCTCTTTCAGACAGGAAGGGCGTCATCAAAATGATACCTACAGACCGACCTCCGCTGCCATGGTGGACACAGCATTGGAGGCAGGTGAGTTCCTGGTTCTCTGCCTTATCAAAGTACTGCAGAGTGCTGTGTGGTTGGGAAGAACTGAACTCATCAAGTGAAGATAGTCACCTATTGATTCGTACATCGGTATGATCTGATCATCATTTTAGGAGCTGGCTCTCCTGTTCATGGGGCCCCAGGTAGGAGGCAAACAACGGAATCTGCCCAGAACTCAGGTTGTGTGGCTGCATGCAAGGTCATGAGACCTGGCTGCCAGCATCCCTCTTACGCCTCGCTGTGGACAGATGGCAGATATTCTCTCTGTGTGGGGCTGGACGACTTTGTCAGGCTCTCTCAATTCCCGGTAAACTGTTTCCATAATTTGGACTGATACTAGGCGTTAAATCAGATTCTCTGCAAATCTGGATTTTAGTTGGCCCATAGCTGACCTACCCACCAATTCGCCTGTTATCCGCTAATCATTCTCACCTTTACCATCTGAATATTAATTAAAGCGGTTGCTGCAAAAACACCAAGGATTCAGTAGAATCCTCTAGCGAGCAGGAAGTGCAGTTTCAGCAAAACTTACTCGTCTGATTCGACTAGTTCACCTCTATACACGTAGCCAGCACGTATTCTGACATACAAAGGTGCAAATGCTGTATCGAACAGTATTTTACACACATACTGCCACACGCACACAAACAATACAGCAGTATATATACACATCGATCAATTATCCTAGTCTAACATTTTGAAACAACATTTTAAATTTTTATACATCAACATAACACTCATTTAATCATCTTTTGGTGATAATCAATCGTTCCAACCTTCTTCCAAATCTTTTATTTATTTTTCCTCACAATTTTTCTTTCAAGAAATCTTTTCTAAGCTGGTGACCAGGGCGATAAACAGCTTTTCCTGATCATCGACTCGTTGCTGTTTTTGTTCCATCGAAAGCAATCGCGGCACCCACTTGGAAAAAACCTTTTTCATGCTCAATTTTTCATGAAGGATAGTACATACACTTCCATATGATATCTGTGTCATCTCAGCAATCTCACGGAGCTTCACTTTACGATCTTTCATTATAATTTTTGTCACTTCACTCTCATTTTCCGGTGTAACGGCTTCCACAGGTCTACCCGAGCGTTCCGCGTCATTTGTGTCGGTACGACCACGTTTAAACTCGGCAAACCACCGACAAATCGTTGCTTTTGATGGACAAGAGTCCGGGTAACATTTTTCGATCCATTGTTTCGCTTGCACGGTGTTTTTACCCATTAAAAAACAATGTTTTATCAGAACACGAAACTCGGTTTTTTCCATTTTTTAAACAAACTACAAAACGACTTTACTCCAGCCTCGATAACTCAGCTGTTTCCGGTCCGATCGACTTAAAATTTTGACACGTTTCAAGCAAAGGTTCGTACTCTAGAAAGACCTGGTTACTGGTTTACTACGAGCGCCATCTCTGGGTTTGTCTCGGGAGTTATTGATTGATGTGTTATATATTTAGGACTGAGCTCGCAAATCAATATATTGTTAAATGTTAATGCTATTGTTCATTTATTTTATTAACTTTGGGCTTTAAAGCAATTGAAGGACTATTGGTAACGAACATCATAATTTTGAACCTCGATAAGTAACAAGGACTACACCTGATATTACAAATTCCTCCTCCCAAAGTCCCTCACCATGATATAGATGGAGTTGGAACCTCGACAGATTTAACATTCATCAGCCTCTTTATTGACATCTTTTCTTAAACATACGACTCGATGAGACAGCACAGGTATGAGTTCGAGACCATGACCTAAGAGGAAACAAAGCATTATCAGTAAGTAATATTTTATAAAATAATTAAAATTTTTGTGAATATTTAAAATTAATTGATTAAAGTATACACATTGAATATGTTGAATATGTATCATTTCAATGAAGCTTTAAAAATTTATTTGAAGATTTGAAGAAAGAGGAAACTATGCTTCATTTATTGTGATTAAAAGTCATATACGGTAACATAAAATTATTTTAAATAAAATGAAAAATTTCGAATTGAATATTCAATATAAGGTAATGAATATAACCTCTTAAAGAATGTTTTATGTGATATTCCTAACCCAAATATTCTAAAAAGTGAATTGTCCATACATATATCTTAAAGATTTATTTAAACTTCTCATGGAATAAAAGTACAGGATCATTTTAACCTTTGTTCCTAATATTACAACATGTCAAGCATAATGATTGGCGACATTTAATAAAAATCTAAAAAAATCGCATTAAAAAAAATCTAATATTAAATTTTTGAATGACGGTTTCTATCCTTTATAACGAAAATAACGAAAAGTAACTTTTAGGAAACCATACACATTTTTTTTCTTCCTTTAGAAAAGAGATCTAAAAGTAAACATCGTTATTTTCGGACAATTTATTGTTCGTGGAAGGTTTATAAGGTTACGTTTGTTATAAGAAATATGAAAAAAGCTTTAATCCAAACCTGATTACTTGTGTTTTCTTTCAATATTTTTTTTTCTTTTCAGTTTTCAGATAAATCAAGGAAGCATATTAGTTTTTCAAAAACTTTTCTTTCCGGACCTTTATCTCATCGAAACAACTAATTTATAGCTTTAAGTTTCTTTTTTTAATCCGGAAGATGAGAAAAAGTGGTGTACAATTAGATAATAATCTGTACTGGTATTTTATAAAGTTGGTTTTTGAAAAAAGTAAAATTGAATTTCTTTTCCATTTATTGGAGAAATTACATTACGTAACATTTGAAGAAGGAGCTAAGAGAAGTATTTCAGATATGCACATGTTTTTAACAGAATTATAATTTTTTCAATTATTTTATTTCTTTTGACATTTTAAAAAGAAATGAGTAGATAATGTACTGCTATAGAAATGTTCAACCTTTATCTTTGTGAAACGTTACCTCAAAAAAATTCATTCCTAGAGAAGCAAAAATAATCATAAATATGTTAAGGTACCTAAAAAAACCTCTATAAACTTATTTCTATTTTTTTTCATGATATTCCTTTGAAACATTTTGTGAAATTTAAATATTATAAAAAATGCTTAAAAATATTTTAATAGCTTTTAATAGTTTTTTTTTTTATTCATGACAGGTCGCAGTTTTAAACATTTTTAAAAATATACATAATCTGTTATACCCTTCTGGTTATTATTTTCACTTCTTATCGTGACGTTAGGCTTTTCACGAATTTCTCGTTATTAAACACTGATAAGTTTTAGTAATTCGAATTCTATAAGATTCCAGTTTCTTTCCATATAAAATTAAGCCTGATTAGGTAAACTAGATAAAGATAAAAAAAGGAAGTGAATAGAATTAGAGATATTGGTATTTAAACGAAATAGAATTGAAAGGAAAGGAAAAAAAAAGGGAGATAAATGATAACGATAAGCTGATATTTAACTGCAGTTATGTTTGAATCTTCGTAATTGATCGTATGGATTAAAGCGGCTAATAGTTGAAATAAAAAAATTCGAATCTGCTGTTATCGAGAAATGTTTGAATCAAAATTCATTTGGTATGGTAAGACTTTATTATTAGAATTTAAACTATGTGTAATTGAATTCAAATGAATAGGAGACAAAGTTACCTTATTCATATATTCTTCGGTGTTTAATAAAATTTTTTGTCTTGCTTTTACATCCACTCATGGACAAAAAAAAAACTAGCGCACCATGCAGGAGTCGTCAAAATGAAACGAAATTTTACATTCGTAATGGCTACTTTGATATAATTAAAAAATCGAAGAAAAAGGATAATTTATTTCAGAGAAAAAAGAAAAAGAACAGAGTATTTAATACCCTGTTGAACTCTCTGTAGCGCGAATGCACGATGCGATACGATCGGGCATTGAGGCATACAAGTTCTGTATGATGTCTTGAGACATTTCGTTCCATATTGTTGTAACCTTGCCTCTAGTTCGATCAAACTCGTGGAATGCCCAACTCGCAGTCCCAAAAGATCCCAGATATGCTCGATTGGAGACAAATCTGGTGATCGAGCAGGCCAAGGAGGGGCAGTAACAGTGCGGAGACAGTCTTGTGACACAATTGCCGTGTGAGGCCGAGCATTGTCTTGTTGAAAAATGACTCCTGGAAGCCGTTGCATGAGTGGCAACAAATATGGTAGCAGGATGTCATGGACATACCGCTGGGCTGTCATGGTGCCACGGATCAGTACTAGGGGTAACCGTGTATTGTAGGCAATGACACCCCATACCATAACACTAGCTGTGGGAGCAGTGTGTCGTTGTAAAGCAAAGGCAGGATTGAGGCGTTCACCACGGGGTCTCCACACACGAACACGATTGTCATCACTCCTGAGATTGAATCTGGATTTATCACTAAAGACGACCTGGTTCCATTCCGCTGCAGTCCAGTATCTTCGTGCGCGGCACCACTCCAAACGGAGGCATCGATGGGTGGGCGTCAAGGGCAGCACACGTAATGGCACCACGATCCCATATGTTTTTCAGCTAGGCGCCTTCGTATAGTTCGAGAAGACACAAGGGCCCATAGTGAAGGTGCTACATGTGCCTGGATGGCGGCTGATGAAGCAGTTGGCTGTACGCGTGAATTTCTTACGATGTGGCGGTCTTCTCGACGACTGGCCTGTCAAGGGCGTCCTGAACCTAGTCTTCAAGTAAATGACATCTCTCTGATCCAGTGGTCCCAACACTTCCTCACAACACAATCAGTGCGGTCTAATTGACGAGCTATTCGCCTAGCTGACCACCCATCTTTCATCAGGCCGATGATTCTCCCCCTCTCAAACTGCGACATCTGCTCATATTTCTTCGAAAACGGCGTAATGTCATGTCTACCTCAGCTCTTCCTTTGTAAACAATTCAGCAGACTCAAACAAGCTTTGTTTACCTGTTTTATACTTTACGCAGAACGACGTTAACCGCCCTGTAACGGCTATACGTAATGCACAATCACGCTGAATTTCTAATCATTTGCATATCCCCCCGACATGTACCTTCATGCCATGTTTCGTTACAATCCCGCAATTATTTCTTGGTGCTCTATTTTTTTTTTTTTTTGTCCTTGAGTGTACTTAAAATTGAAATTTTGAACCTATTGACTGCTTAATTAGACCATGAGATGTTCGTAGGTTTAAATAATGACGGAAATATGTCATAAAAATTATTATTGATTAATTTGTGACATAATTAATTATTACTATTTAATTTGTCACAATTAATAAAGAAATACATCCCTAATACATATCACTTATTTATTTATAAAAGTTAGATTTAATAGCCCAAGAATCAAATATTCCCCATAAAAAAAAATAAACATTTTTATTTTAATTAAATTAATGTTTATTAGTTATGAGATTATTTCAAGTCGATATCGCTTTATGCTCTCTAATTTTCTTTTTAACTTTCATTTTAAACAATTCCAGTAGAAAAGTTCTCAAGGTTAGTTAAAGTGAAACTCGCGTTAGAATTTATTGTTACAAATGTTTTAAAAATTAATCGTCTGAGTTTTTTGATACAAACAGAAAGCAATGAAAATTTAAGTTAAATAAATATTTCACATTATTTTCAATTAAAATTCAGTCAAATTAAAGTTCTAATGCAAAATACTTAAATATATGCAAAGAATATTCGTTCAAAAAATTCTTGCAATTATCGTGGATGCGTTCTAAGTAACAAAAATTAAAAATTAAAAAAAATACAGAAGATAAATTTTAAGTTTTGAGAAACACAGTTGAGTTGCTTTGGTACTTTTAAACGTGGTTATTCCCTAACTATTAGATATATTTCTTCACAATTGTTTTTGTACCTAATAATATTATATTTTTTGTATGCCCGTAGTATATGTCAAAATTAATTATTCAGCTAAAGAAAAATTATCTTTCATCAGAATTATGCAAAGAAAGTGAAACTAAAATTAAAATTATTACTAGACCTACAAAATATGTATTGTGAAAGTGAAAGTAATATTAACGGTTTCTCTTAAATGAAGGAAATTTGAATTTATATACGTTTGAAAATTCTCGAATTTAGTTGTGCAAAATACAAGCTTCGAAAACATTATAAGAGTTAAAACTATGAACAAAACATTCAATTATCGTTACATGTGTGACATTGGGCTATTCGCGGTTTCTCTTCACTAACCTTGGGGACTTTTAATTGAGATTGATTGCTTTCTCTAAACAACCTTTGTCCAACCAAAAATGAAACGTGATACGTAAAGTTAGTATGAAAAGCAGTTAGGAATGAAGTGAAGCGGTCGAATTGAGAAATATATAAACTCCGTCGGAAGGAGTAGAGTATCTGTAAGAGGATCTGAGAGAGAGACTGTAGGAGAGGTGAAGCTGAAGTGTTAGATGAGAGAAAGGAGGAATTAAAGTTTACAATAGAGGGTTCGAGCAAAGATTGCTTTAGAAGGATATTGCCTAGTGTTTTCAACAGTTGCCCCAGAGTCTGAGTTGCAGTCGAGGAAGGACTAGTGGTAAGAGTCTGTTAGATTACTATTGATGGGTTGAACGAAGGTATTAGAAAACTTACCCTGGAGAGCATAGCCATTTCTGTCATAGTAAATATATACTAATAAATTGTTGAAGAATTGTTTTGGTGATTCTGTAATTATTTGTGTCGTAGTGTTTAATAATTGAATCTAGTGATGGCACAAGAGGACGCCCGTTTCGGGCGGGCGTCACACATGTATGATGATCAAATTTTATTAGTGTGTCAGCTAGTAGGCGGAATTTTTTGAATTAATTTTCACGTTGTTTCATATTATAAATAAATAAAAAGTTTTGATGAAATTTTTACTCCGTATTTAATATCTTTTGTTCGTATTTCATTTTATGTTATCGCAGCTCGTAAATAATCTTCTCTTCTTTTCGGTCTAATTTATTTCACACTCCCAACAACTTCAGTAAGTGAAATTGAAATTGCACATGTGTGATCATGTTAACATCGCTCACATCGCTTGATCGAACAGTCTTCATTAAAATATGTCCCAAATACGAGTATAAACATATTTGTAACATCTGCAATGCTTTGACAAACTTATTTTTAAATTCCTACTATTGGCTCACACTCTCTTTACATACCTTGTTCAAATTTTCAATCATTAATAAAATACTTTTTATTACTCCACTCAAGTTCAAATACATTTTTTTAAAACTTGTATTGGATGACACTTCGTGTTAATTCAGTTTTTTCGAATATTAATTCATTTAATTAAATTTAATTGGTGAAAATGTAGTTCAGCCCAACCATTTGGCGTGGTCTCAAAAAGTGTCAAAATTGGAGTTTTTTTTTTGGATGAATGTTAAGTCGGCAAAGTGGACCAGGGTAGCCACATTTCGCAAAACACCGCCAAATAATTCCTGTCACCAAGGTAGTTGGGCTAAACTGCATTCCAACCTTATAATTTACCAGAAGAATTAAGAAACAAGACAATGCTTCTACTGCGCCATTTGTCTTGCAATGGCAAATTTGGTAGAGGGTCGGGGTAGAATCGTCATGCCTTCGGATCGAATCTCTTTGAAGCATAAATTTTTTTTATTTGTTTTTCAAATAATTAATTTCAGTTCTCTATGGGAGAAAAAAATTTATCTTACATAAGATATTAAATTTAGGAATAAATACGTCAGTGTCAAAGCGTGTAGATCGCTGGAAAAAAATTTCTTTTCCGACTTAAAATTGTGATTTTGTCATATGTATATACATATTTATATTAATTGTATTTATTTAATAAGAAGTAACTAAACTAAAAGTTTCTTTGTTTACCTAAGTAGGAATTGACTTAAATATTTTTTATATTACTCGTTATTTCATAATTTATAAATATTTATTTTCTCGTTAATGGCATTACTTCATACACTAAAAATCCACTAACTCTATTGGGGAACTTCGAAGTTTATAATTTAACTAACACAACCTATTGGAACTTTTTTAAAGAAAAATGTTATGATGAGCAACTGAACTGAAGTAGTTAGCATTGCGACTGAAGATAGATATGTAAAGGAAATTTCAAAGAACTAACTAGCGTCAGTTTGCGTTAACGCGTTGAAACACATTGAAAGTTATACTATGAACATTCCTCATTTAGAGAGTTAAAAGACATTATTCATCAAACGCGTCACTGTAAACTATTCCTTACAAATATTCGAAGCGTATCACCTGTGAAGTAATTAAACATCAAAGGCGATTTTAATATCGTTTCATATTGAACTAAAGGGCTCTCTCTTTCATACGTCACAGCTAACTATTACCAAAGCATTAATATTTGCATATTTTGTAAGATGCTCGCATTGTTGATGACTTTGTATGTTAAATACGTATAAGATTTGGCATCACGTATCAGCATCAGCTCAAAATTCTGACTCCAGTATTTATATGAGATATTCACTTCATAATAACTATACGAAGGATATGGTTTTCGAATAGTATTTAAGTCTTTAAGCCTATATATGCAAAATTATGCACAACAAACATGAAATGTTTTGAAAGATGGTATCATCAAAAAGGTAAGAGAAAATCATATGTCTACAGGATATAAAACAATAAAATGTATACATGAAATTCAATGTCTTTTCTTATAAGAAATTCTAACGGATACTGTAATGCAACTATTCAATTAATAATCTTGGGTTTAGAGCTGAAATTCTTAATCAGAATTTGAAATGTCTCCATGGATTCCTTGATAAAATCCTTCAGTAATGGAAAAGAATAATATTTAATAAAAGAATAAATTTAAGAGGTAGTGAGATAAAAATCGTAGTATTTAAAATGAATGATATAATGGCTATAATGATAATCCTTTATCTTTTACATTTTTTATTCTTTGCAAATGTATATTTTAAATTACAGTATTTATCTATATTTAAATCAGCATATCACTGCATTTATTTATTTATTTTTCTTATTCTAAGGAGCTATCTCGAAATATATATATATATATATATATATGCATTATTATAAATAGTCCTCTTGTAAGAGAACGAATTATTAAACAAACTTTTTAGTAATGGTTCAACTTAAAGTTTAGTAATGGGTCATCTTAAAAAATCATTGTCATTGATTATTATAACTTAATTTGCTTAACTTAACGAATAGATAAAAATTAATCGGTTAAGTTGTGGCTGATTGTTGATTTAAATCACAAGTTCTACCAAGCTTTTTTAATATAATATGGCTTTATTTGTAATATGTTTTATTTGATATATCTTTTTAATAATTTGTGTTTTAACACGTAAACTGCGTTTATTAAAATAATAATTGCAGCACATGGGAAATTTAAGAGGTAGTGAGATAAAAATCGCAGTATTTAAAATGAATGACGTAATGGCTATAATGATTATTATTACTTCACTAAGAATGAAACGAATAGAATTATGATTTCAAAAGGAATTAAAATTTCATTCCAAGCCTCTTATTATCATTAAAAAAATATTTTTCAGTGAACTTCTTTCTATGAAAAAAATTCTACTAGAAATAGTTTGAACTTCGAGCTCTGATTGCTTTTGAATAAATTTAATTCAGGAATATCTTCTGGAAAGCAAAGAAAATATAAAAATTTAGTTTTCTATAATAAAATTCATAATTTTGAAATAATTTATAAGCTAACAGAGACATCTTTGACGGGAAAATATAGCCTTATTTCGAGCTAAGTCTTAAAAAATCTATTTTTTAAAACTAAAAACAAAAGGGTTATAATTAACATTGAAGTATATATGAATATTTATGTGTCCCTTTATTCAAAAATAACGAGAT
Source organism: Nephila pilipes (assembly GCA_019974015.1). Taxonomy (NCBI): domain Eukaryota; kingdom Metazoa; phylum Arthropoda; class Arachnida; order Araneae; family Nephilidae; genus Nephila; species Nephila pilipes. The sequence goes on along the minus strand of BMAW01011051.1, from coordinate 7,252 downwards.
TTATAATCAAAAATAATTATATATGAGCAAAAATAATTATATATAACAAAAAATAATTAAATATAAGCAAAAAGTAATTATATATAAGCAACAATAATTATATATAAGCAAAAATAATTATATTTAAGCAAAAATAATTATATATAAGCAAA